>OZ007581.1:2222467-2427467 GCA_963931925.1 Onchidella celtica
CATCCATCAATCCATTCTTCCTTCCATCCAACCGTTAATCCACCTATCCCTCCTTTCATGTATCCACCTGTCCATCCATCCATCCATCAATCCATCCATCCATTCTTCCTTCCATCCAACCGTTAATACACCCATCAATCCATCCATCCACCCATCCACCCATCCATCCATCCAATTATAAGATAAGATAAGATAAGATAAGATAAGAATCACTTTATTATCCCATATGGGAAATTTGTTTTCACAGAGTGTTTAACAGCACACATGTGGTACATACATCTCACGTATCATTATAAATAAACAACCTCAATAAGTCAATAACAGACACACATGGCGTGACATGGAAAGAACCTTAATGAAATGTGGCACACATCTATCTATAAGATGACTTGCTGAGGCGAATTGCTGAAGGCAAGAATGATCTTCTGTATCTTTCCCTGTTTGCTTTCATGTGTATTATTCTGTTGCTCTTGGATGATCTAGAAACCTGATGAAACAGGGGATGGTGGCTGTCATTTAAGATGGACATGAATTTCTTCACACAAGCATTTGAGTATAGATGATTAAAACTGAAAAATGCCGTGTCTGTCATGTTGCATACTTTCTTGATGATTGTGTTGTTAAGTTTATGCTTGTCACTTTCTCTTGCATTGCCTCCCCATGCTGTAATACAATAAGTTATTATACTTTCGATTGCAGCTTTGTAGAACAGGGAAAGCAGTGTTTTATCAACATTAAAAGATCTTAATTTTCGTAAAAAGTACATTCTCTGGCTGGCTCTTGAATGGACATTTGAAATATGTGTATGCCAGTCTAGATTGTGGTGGATATATATACCCAAATATTTGTAACATTCAACTCGCTCAACCTCTTCATTATCAATGCTTAATGGTGGTGACGGTGCCGTATTTGTCCTAAAATCTATTACAATCTCTTTTGTTTTCTTCACATTCAATACAAGAAAATGATCATGGCACCACTGTACAAATCTGGCTATTTCTGTAATATAGGCATCTTCATCGACTGAGTTCTTGATAAGACCTTGGATGGTAGTGTCATCTGCAAATTTGATTATATGAACATTGTAAGACTCACTTCTACATTGACTGGTATAAATGGTGAAGAGGACAGGAGATAAAACGCAGCCTTGTGGCGCTCCTGTGTTCGTATAGAGAGTTGGTGACGTAAAAATACTCTGTCCAACATTTAAACTTACATACTGGGGTCGATTAGTAAGGAAATCTAGTACCCACGATACAATATTATCCATCCATCCATCCATCCATCCATCCACTCCTCCTTACATCCAACCGTTAATCCACCCATCCATCCTTTCATGTATCCATCCATCCATCCATCAATCCATTCTTCCTTTAATCCAACCGCTAATCCACCCATCCATCCACCCATCATGTATCCATCCATACATCTACCCATCCATCCATCCATTAGTCCTTCCAGCCACCCATTCATCCCTCCATGTATCCAACCATGTATCCATCCACCCATCCATCCATCCATCCATCCATGCATGCATCCATCTATCCATCCATTTATTAATATATCATCCTTCCAACCATCCACCCACCCATCCATCTTTCCACCATCCATCCATCTATGTATCCATCCATCTATCCATCCATCCATCTATCCACCCATCCACCCATCCATTCACCCACCCATCCATCTTTCCACCATCCATCCATCTATGTATCCATCCATCTATCCATCCACCCATCCACCCACCCACCCGCCCATTAATCTATTCATCTATCCATTCATCCATCCGTCCATCCATCCATCCGTCTATCCATCCATTCATCGATATGTCTATCCATCCATTCATCCATCCGTCCACCCACACATCCAATCGTCCGTCCATCTAGCCATCTATCCATTCACCTTTTCAATTATCCATCTATCCACTCATCCATCAATGTATCCATCCATCCATCTATCATCCATCCACCCCTCTATTCATTCGTCCACCCATCCATCCGTCTATGCATCCATCCATCCATCCGTCGATCCACCCATCTATCCATCCATGTATCTATCCACCCATCCATCCATGTTTCCATCCATCCATTCATTAATCATCCATCCACCAGACTATTCATTTCTCTCTCCATCCCACCATCCATCCATCCATCATCCGTCCATCCATTTACCCATCCATTTGTCCATCCACGCATCCATCCAACATCTATCCATCCATCCATCTATCCATGCATACATACATTATTCACCCCCATATTAATCCATTCACCCATCCATCCATCCATTCATTCATCCATCTATCCACCCTTCTATCCACCCAAGAAGAATGAAGAGAACTTTCTATCACTTGTACATTTGATAAAACAACAAACACGAAGTGACAGATCGCCGGCATTTCTCATACTCTAGACCAGGTATGAACATTTGATCTACAGAGACATGGAGACGGAGAGAGACACCGTGGGGTGGGGGGGGGGGGTTGCATCTTTGGCACATGCGCAGTAATTTGATTAAAAAGTAGACATGACTTCCATATTTCTGTAAGCAGTTTCTTAGTTCAAACACAGACAACATGTGTACAGAAAGAGACAATGATAGAGACAGTGACGTCGTTCAACTCTCAGTACAAATTGTGTTGATGTCTCGTTGATGTCTCAAGTCACAGAAACCTCCAGCCTCCAGTCCATCTTCAGGCAAAGAAATGATGTAAAGTGAACATAAGTTTACCAAAAATGAACATGTTGGTCTTTCTTGGAGTGAATGGAGGTAAAATGTGTAGGAATGTACATGTTTAGACTTGAAAGATTATACGTGAGTTTTGTCGGCGCTGTATGATGTATGTCGGTGGACGGGTGTGTGGGTGGGCGGTGGGTGATGAGGATGATGATGATGATGATGATGATGATGATGATAATGATGATAATGATGTTGATGATGATGATGATGATGATGATGATGATGATGACAGCTGTGGTAATGGTCCTGATGGTGGAGATGTTTCCATGTATTACATGGTATTAGTACACGATTTGATCACATGTTATCGACACCTAAACACTCAAATACCCTCCATCCACGCCAAACAGTAACTGTTATCTGAGTTGGCTTTACAGATATAATCATATACTGGATGAGATCCCCAACATCCGGGATAAACCCGTGAGCCCGCCCTTCGATTTCTCTCTCTCTTTTTGGGGGGGGGGGGCGGGAAGGGTCTAGAAAGCTTCCCATATTCCACAGTCTTGCTACAGATTTCATGAGCACCAGAGCACTATGCACTCATTTCTTGTAGGGAAATAACGGGCACGAAATAGACCGCGTATTATTAATATCTTTCCAGGTGCGGTGAGCTTACTACAGGGAGCCAAATCAAAGATCAATGCATTTTATATTTTTACAACTTTTCATTTCAAAATATCCGAAACTTGAATCAACACAATCGGTGGATACAAAAGTGATTGGGCTGGATTAGTTCACCAAAGAAAATTAATTTTATAACATTTGAAGCTGTTAGTTACGCTGTAATAATAATAGGCTCTTTTCGTCTTGGCAGACGATCTAAGCAGCTATATGTGTCCTACTTCTGCAGCTACGCTCGTGACTGATTCTGCCTATATTCGACAGGCACGCTCTGTCGCAGAATCTGCATATGAGGGAGGTGCCATAGGGCAATGAGTTATCTTTTCTTGTCTGGCGTTTTGCCTCAAGGGCTGCAACAATGTTTTTTTCATGGTGTTTTATGCTAGAGTCCACTGATGTTTTCCATGCTGATCTGTCTTCTGCTGTCGTCTCCCACGTTCTCAAATCGATGTTACACTTTATCATACTGCTCTTGCATGTATCTTTGTACCTCAGTTTTGGTCTTCCTCTGGGTCTGCTACCTGTAGCCATTACACCATATAAGAATTGCTTGGGGATTCTGTTGTCGTCCATCCTCTTCAAATGCCCCAGCCATCGCATTCTCTTTTTGCACAAGATGGTCAACATGGTTGGGAGTGCTGCCCGTTTCAAGACCTCTGTGTTGGTAACTTTATCTTGCCAGCTGATGCCAAGGATCTTGCGGAGGCATCTCAAGTGAAATCCATTCAGTTTCTTCTCTTGTCTTGAATATAACGTCCAGGTCTCTGAGCCATAGAGGAGTGTGCTCAATATACATGTTTCATATATCCTGATCTTTGTTTTTCTATTTAACATTTTGTTATTCCAAGCTCTTTTGTTTAATTTTAGTTACGCTGTAGTGTTAAGCAAAAAAGGGCCAAAATTGCACCACAGTGAATTACACCCGCAACCATTTTTTAAAATATATTAATAAAAAGTATCTCCATTGATTAGAAAAGACATCTGACATTGCATCACTTCTAAATTTCAAAATGGGTCTGGCTACTACAGTTGTGTCAAGTGAAGCTCTGCGTCCTGCAATAACTTGTGAAGAGCTGATAGAGTTGTGTGTCGTGTCCCAAGTCACGTAGTGGTTTAGATAAAACAAACAGTGCATGAAACAGCAAGAACTAACTTTCAGAGACCTGAAGTAACAAAAATTGACAAATTAGTTGGGTTGCAAATCCCTAAAACAAAGAAACAAGTCAGAAGCTTAGTGGGAATATTAAATTATTACAGAAAGTTCATTCCAAATTTTTCCTCCTTGTCATCTTCTCTTACTGACCTTACTAAGAAGGGACAACCCGATAAGGTCCAGTGAACGTCTGAGTGTCAGACAGCATTTGATAATTTGGTGACAGCATTATCATCGTCACCCATTCTGATATTACCCGATTTTCGATCTAATTTTATCCTCAGAACGGATGCGTCGGACTCTGGTGTCGGCGCTTGTCTTCTACAGGAGAAGAACGAATGGTTCCATCCTGTATGTTATGTCAGTAGGAAGTTATTGCAGAGAGAAAGAAAGTATTCTGTGATAGAGCGGGAGTGTCTTGCCATTGTGTGGTCCGTCCAGAAATTAGGACGTTATCTCATGGGACGAGAATTTTGTATCCAGACAGACCACAAGCCACTAACGTTTTTGTCGAAGAATCGTTCGTCCAGCCCACGCTTGTCTAGATGGGCATTGGCTTTGCAGCCGTATACCTTCGTTATTCAACCAATTCCAGGAACCAGCAATCATATCGCCGACTACCTTAGTCGAGCCTAGGGGAAGACTTCAGGAGCTTATACATCGGAGGACAAGAACATTGACAGGATCTGTGTGAATGAGTCGTCGACTTTAAAATATTGACAGTATAAATATGATATGAAGAATGGTTGATAGGTTGATTGGTTTTTGATTCTGTATTAGGTATTGTGTTTAGTTAGCTATTGATGATGTGATACATATATGCATAATGCAGGGCATATTGATCCCCATATTTTTCCCTGGGTCCGGTATTTTATGTGCTAGGGGCATTGGTAGGTCATTTTTAATGTACGTGTTGCTCACGCTCACTCGTTGACACTCATCTTGATGCGATTTGAAATTAATTGCATTAATTTTTTTGGGGTGGGGGATGATGTCACGAGTGGAGTGAGCGATAGTTAATAATTACGGGGGGAAAGGAGGAGAGTAAAATTAACGCACGTAGACAAGTAAGGAAAGCGTGCATGTTATGAGTGGTGGGGGTCTGAATGAGGCGAGAACGCTGTATTACTATCACTGCACACTAAGACGTCTAAGAGAGCGGACGTAGGAGAAAGCCCCAGAGGGCGAACATAAGGAGAGCAGTCGGAAGATTGGGAGTAGTGTTTTTTCCAGTGATGACTGGTGTCGGGGACGGGCCGAAGAGCCGCCTCGGTGAGCACAGGGGATAGGCCAGCATAGGGCCGGAGGCCACACATAGGCCAAGAGTGAGGCTGTCGGTGCAGGACAGTAGAGGCACATAAAGTCGTGGCAGTCGGGCCACGGACAGGGCCGTAGATATGAGCGTGAATGTGCTAATTGAAATGATAATGTACTATTGCCATGTTAATGGGCTATTGAAATGATAATGTACTATTGCCATGTTGAGGGGCTATTGAAAGGATAATGTACTATTGCCATGTTGAGGGGCTATTGAAATGATAATGTGTTATTGCCGTGCTGAGGTGCTAGTGGAATGCTAAGGTGTTATGGCAATAGGAAGGTGATATTGAGAGACTGCGGTGCCAGTGAATTATTAATGTGCTATTAAGACCCTGAGGGGAGAGGCTGAGGCCGAAGTGTCTTTAGGAAGTAACTACCGGGTTGTGGATCCGAGGAAGAGTGCATGTGGGAATAAGGCCGTTGTACGGCAGTTAAGTTCAATAATATAATATATGTAATTGCGCTATTATCTGTATAATTATGTTTAATAAATGTGTGAGTCTGATGTGTTGTTCTGTTAAGTGTTATACTGGTCGTTCGTGATTGTTGTCCTTGTTACGAATCTGGACTGGTATTATGACTGCATTTGAATCGAGAGGTATTTAATATTCAATCTTTCGTACCATGCCACACACTAAGAACAATCTGAATAAGTTTTATAAACAGACCTGCAGGGCCACAAATTTAATTACATTAATTACCCTAACAATTTTGTCTTGATCTATTACATAGTAAATACAACATCAGCAGCATCAAATCTAAATTCAATAATATGTCACTCGAAGTCTTCTCTAGATTCCTATAATATTATGATAATTCTGACTCACTAACAATTTAAGTACTAATTATATATCTCTCAGATCTGGTCTGCCTACTATATATCAATCAATATACTAATATGGGCTCTGGCGACGATGTCACCTCAGCTATTTGTGCCTACCGCTTATAATGGATCGAGCTCGTCAATATAAACTGACGTAGCTAAGTCTAGATATCTACTCTAGGATGGGCTGGCAATTCCCAGCCTCATCCAGACAAATCAATCCCAATTCACAGATGCGTATGCCATACATTCATACTAATTACAAGTCAATCTAAATCTTTGTCTTGCAGTCTTGGGTAGCATTCCTAATATATGCGGCAATCCTGTCCTAGTGGATAACTTATGTTCAGCTCCTCGTTCATTGTTGAGTCATCAATGGACAAACACTTACGCTTGGTCCCTGGTGTTAGAAAACCAGGGAGCGATGGACAATAGCAGTGGGCATATCTCATTCAAGCATATGGCTTCATCTCAAATGTCTATAGTGGACTAGACATGACATCGAACAGACTTAGGATTCTTCAGGCATAATCGTGCCGACGCCTGCACAGATTGGAGTTTTCTGTATGGAGTAATGGACATAGGTATGGCTACACTTTTATACTGTGCAGCCGCCTGCAAATTACCGTCCAAATCTCTAGATTTGATTGGTGCATCCATGCGAGCTCATCTCGCAGTATTAATATATTCTACGTGGGAGTTGGTCACGGCCTTGTACTAAAAACAGACAAGGTCAATTTAAAATGTCAAAACAATTACTGAAATCTTTAAACCCTCGTGCTTTCTACATGTTATGTACGAATTTCTGAACGCGACTAAGCGTCTTAAACTTATCTATCCTTATTCACCCCTTCTCTTCCCTTCTAAGTGTTCATCAAAATCACGGGGTCGAGAATTGTACTGTCACTCCTAACTTATCCATTTATTCTATCTCGCCCCACTTTCTTTCCATCTCTAAGAAAAAGTGTTTCAAAAACAAACTGTTCACGAGAACAGTTCAAGGACAAATTACGCTGGTTATAATCAACGAGACCGTGAAAAATCAACTCCTTGCAAGTCGTGACCCAGCACGGCAATTATAGTACACCCAAACCATGACATCCCCCACCCCAGTGGAAATTTTAAGAAAAATTTACACGATAGGATCCAAGAAACCACAAAGTTACTGTGGTGGGGGCTTAAGTACTACCGTAGAAAAGTCAGCCTTAAGCTTGAGAACAAAAAATTTAACTAAGAACGTGCATATTGGATGGACAAAAAGCATACAATTATTGATGCCACGTTCTGTAGAATCTATCGAAACATTCTCACTCCACACAATCAAACTTCTCACGAACATTTATAATAACAATGACTATATCACTGTATAGTGCTGAATTAAAGTATAACTACTATCAAACAATCAGGCCTTACTGAAGGAATAGGCTCATAATTATCTAGTCAACACACATAATTGCTGCTTATATACACATTCACAAACAATATATTGTTAATTAAAATACTGTGGTATCCAATGGCAGCAGTAGCTCTGGTAGCTTGGTTTGCCATGTCTCCATCTCATTGACCCGCTGACAAGGGCGTCAGGTTTGTCAGAAGTTCAGGTCACAGTCCGGAATGACGCTGGTGGAAAGAGGATATTCACAAAAAAAAGGATTGTAAAACTGGTTCATAAAGTAGTGAACAATATAATGTGAATCCATCCACCGTCCAGAATTGAGGGGGAAAAGTACCATCCAACCCCAATACAAGACACAACACTCTTTAATAGGAAACTAAATTAGACGTGACAAAACATCAGCTTGGGAATTGTCACCGCCAGGGATAGCCCGGATAACAAACCGGTATTCCTGGAGTGCAAGACTCCACCTCGTTAATCGAGCATTTTTAGCCCTGTTATACTTCAAGAATAACAACGGACGATGGTCCGTTTCAATTATAAACTCGGACATGAGTAGATATCGCGAAAATGCGTTTACAGCAAAAATGATAGCGAGGCACTCTCGCTCGATAATTGCATAGCGGCATTCCCTATCTAGCAACTTGCGGCTGGCGTATAGACACGGCCGCAAGGTATCGTCTCGTTCCTGCAACAACACAGCTCCTAATCCCTTGTCCGACGCATCAGTGCGGACAATAAATATTTGGTTTATATCTGGCAGTATGAGAATGGGGGAAGTCGAAAACAATCGTTGAATGGTACGAAGTGTATCAGTACATTCGGTTGTCCATTTCACCTTATTAGGAAAATTCTTTCTTGTGAGGTCCGACAACGGAGCTGTAAGCGAAGAAAAATTTGGAATGAACTTTCTATAATAATTAAGAAAGCCCAATAAACTACGAACTTCTTTCTTAGTTCGAGGGGCTTGGAGCTTTAAGATGGTAGTTATCTTCTTGTCATTAGGGGTCTGAACGCCATGGGCAATTGTATGGCCCAGAAAATTAATTTCATTGTATCCTAAAAACACTTTACTGGGTTTCGCCGTAAGGCCAGCTCGACGAAGAGCAATAAAAACTTGACGTAGGGCTGCGAGGTGGCCCGACCAATCGGTTTGATAAATACAAATGTCGTCAAAATACGACAACACGGAATTCATATTCTGGAGCAATATTGTCATCATACGCGCGAAAGTGGCAGGGGCTGTAACTAATCCAAAAGGCATATAGCGCCACTGCATAAGACCCAACGGGGTCTGAAAAGCGGTATATTGCTTGCTATTCTCATCAAGCGGAATTTGCCAATAGCCTTTGGAAAGGTCAATTTTAGAAAAAATCGTTGCCCTCGCTAACTGCGCAAAAAGATTCTCCTGGTTGGGAATCGGTTCAGCGTCATATATCGTAACCTCATTAAGTTTACGATAGTCAATACAAAAACGCACTGTATCATCTTTTTTTTTTCACTAAGACGATGGGTTAGTTATATGGGCTCGTCGATCGCTCTATCACTCCCAGGTGAAACATGCTACGTACCTCGGTTATTATAGTCTCCTGTGCGTGCAGCGGACGCGGGTACGGTTTAACAAAGACGAGTATATCCGTCTTTAATCTTATAACATGCTGTACCAATGAAGTATTACCTGGTAGATCAGTAAAGACCGTAGTAAACTCGTTAAGCAAATCTCTTATATCTTTTCTTTGCGATTCAGACAGATCTGGATTTATATGTACATCGGAAATATTTTCAGAAGATTGCAGTGCGGGGATTGAATGCTCTATCTTAATAGGATCATCATCGTTGTTACGGAGTTGGGGTATATGGAATTATTGGTGTTACGACTGCATTTAGATTATCGAGAGGTTTTTAGAAATTACTCTTCCATACCATGCCACATATACTAATAACAATTCGAATAAGTTTTATCAAGGACCTTGCAGGGCCACAAATTTATTACTTTAAATTCCCTAACAAATTTCGTCTGGCTCTTACATACTAAAAAGACAACATCAGCAGCATCAAATGAAAATTCAATAATATATCACTAGAAGTCTCCTCTAGATTCTTAAAAGATTATATCATTCTGACTCATTCACAATTTAATTATTACTTATCTATCTTTCAGATATAGGCTGCCTACTATTTAACAAATAATATCTTAATGTCTCAGACGACAATGTTAACTCAGTTATTTGTGCCTACCGCTTATAAAGGATCTAACTCGTCAATACAACTGACGTAGTTACATTAGATCTAGATCTACTCTAGGATGGGCTGGCAATCCCCAGCCTCATCCAGACACATCAATTTCATTTACAAATGTGTATACCAGACACTCATGCTAGATCTAGTTGCAAGTAAAATACATTGTAGTCTTGCATTCTTCGGTAGCACTTCTACTGGAAAATTTAAGGTCAGCTTCACGTTCATCGTCGAATCAATAGGTAGACACTTACGCTTGGTCCCTGATACGAGATCAGGGAGCTGGAGATAATAGCAGTAGATAATTTCTGAAGAGCATATGGTCTCATTCCAGTGTCTATCAAGGACATAGACATGACTTTAACAATCTTCTGATTCTCTCAGGCTGAATCCCGCCGACTGCCTTCACAGATGGATAATTCTGTATGGAGTGGTGAAACATAAAAATGGCTCCGCTTAAATACCGCGCGGCCATCTGCAAATCCCCAGCCAACTGCCCAAATTTGATTGGTGCATCCATTTCGAGCTCAGCTCGTAGTATTAATAGATTCTATTAATAGTAACAGACAAGGTCAAATTAACATATCAAAACCCTTACTAAAGTCTCTAAACCCTCTACGTTTTATGTACGAATTTACTCACTCCCTTTTCTCACCCCTGTTAAAGTTTATCAAAATCACGGGGTCGAAAACCGCACCGTCACCGTTAACTCATCCATTTATTCTATCTTGCCCCACTTTCTTTCCATCTCTAAGAAAGAGCGTTACAAAAACAAACTGTCCACGAGAATAGTTCAAGGACATTTGCACTGGCTAAAATCAACGAGACCCTGAAATAAACAAACCGTGACCCAGCACGACAATTCTAGTCCTAACCCTGACATCCCCCACCCCAGTGAAAATTTTAAGAAAAATTTACACGATAGGATCCAAGAAATCCCAAAGTTATTGTGGTAGGGGCTTAGGTACTACTGTAGAAAAACGAGTCTTAAGCTTGAGAAGAAAAATCTAACTAAGAACGTGCATATTGGATGGACAAAAAGCATACAATTACTGATGCCACGTTCTATAGAATCTAGTCTACCGAAACATTCTTACTGCACCCAATCAAACTTCTCAGGAACATCTATAATAACAAATGAGTATATCACTGTATACTGCTGGATTAAGTATAACTATTATCAAACAATGAAGCCTTACTGAAGGAATAGGCTCATAATTATCTAGTCAACACACATAATTGCTGCTTATATACACATTCACACACAATATATTGTTAATTAAAATACTGTGGTATCCAATGGCAGCAGTAGCTCTGGTAGCTTGGTTTGCCATGTCTCCATCTCATTGACCCGCTGACAAGGGCGTCAGGTTTGCCAGAAGTTCAGGTCACAGTCAGGAATGACGCTGGTGGAAAGAGGATATTCACAAAAAAGGATTGTAAAATTGGTTCATACAGTAATGAACAAGATAAATGTGAATCCATCCACCGTCTAGAATTGAGGGGGACAAGCACTATCCAACCCCAATACAAGACACAACACTCTTTAATAGGAAATTAAATGAGACGTGACAAAATATCAGCTTGGGAATTGTCACCGCCAGGGATAGCCCGGATAAGAAACCGGTATTCCTGGAGTGCAAGACTCCACCTCGTTAATCGAGCATTTTTAGCCCTGTTAGCCTTTAAGAATAACAACGGACGATGGTCCGTTTCAATTATAAACTCGGACATGAGTAGATATCGCGAAAATGCGTTTACAGCAAAAATGATAGCGAGGCACTCTCGCTCGATAATTGCATAGCGGCATTCCCTATCTAGCAACTTGCGGCTGGCGTATAGACATGGCCGCAAGGTATCGTCTCGTTCCTGTAATAACACAGCTCCCAATCCCTTGTCCGACGCATCAGTGCGGACAATAAATATTTGGTTTATATCTGGCAGTATGAGAATGGGGGAAGTGGAAAACAGTTGTTGAACGGTACGAAGTGTATCAGCACATTCGGTTGTCCATTTCACTTTATTAGGAAAATTCTTTCTTGTGAGGTCCGACAACGGAGCTGTAAGCGAAGAAAAATTTGGAATGAATTTCCTATAATAGTTAAGAAAGCCCAATAAACTACGAACTTCTTTCTTAGTTCGAAGGGGTTGGAGCTTTAAGATGGTAGTTATCTTCTTGTCATCCGGAGTCTGAACGCCGTGGGCAATTGTATGGCCCAGAAAATTAATTTCATTATATCCTAAAAACACCTTACTGGGTTTCGCCGTAAGGCCAGCTCGACGAAGAGCAATAAAAACTTGTCGTAGGGCTGCGAGGTGGCCCGACCAATTGGTTTCATAAATACAAATGTCGTCAAAATACGATAATACGGAATTCATACCCTGGAGCAATATTGTTATCATACGGGCGAAAGTGGCAGGGGCTGTAACTAACCCGAAAGGCATATAGCGCCACTGCATAAGACCCAACGGGGTCTGAAAAGCGGTATATTGCTTGCTATTCTCATCAAGCGGAATTTGCCAATAGCCTTTGGAAAGGTCAATTTTAGAAAAAATCGTTGCCCTCGCTAACTGCGCAAAAAGATTCTCCTGGTTGGGAATCGGTTCAGCGTCATATATTGTAACCTCATTAAGTTTACGATAGTCAATACAAAAACGCACTGTATCATCTTTTTTTTTCACTAAGACGATGGGTGAGTTATATGGGCTCGTCGATCGCTCTATCACTCCCAGGTGAAACATGTTACGTACCTCGGTTATTATAGTCTCCTGTGCGTGCAGCGGACGCGGGTATGGTTTAACAAAGACGGGTATATCCGTCTTTAATCTTATAACATGCTGTACCAAAGAAGTATTACCTGGTAGATCAGTAAAGACTGTACTAAACTCGTTAAGCAAATCTCTTATATCTTGTCTTTGCGATTCAGATAAATCTGGATTTATATTTACATCCGAAGTGTTTTCAGAAGATCGAAGTGCGGGGATTGAATTCTCTATCTTAATAGGATCATCATCGTCAACTGAAACTAAGGCCGCATTGGCCTGAGCAACCACATTTCGGCGATTATTCTGTCGATTATCATCGTCGGACAGGTACTGCTTTAACATATTTATATGGAAGACTTTGTCCTGTCCTCGAATCTTGATAAGATAATTCACTCGAGAAAGTCTCTTTAGGACTTTAAAAGGTCCCTTCCATGTAAGAAGGAGTTTATTTTTCGTCTCCGGAAGGAGAACAAGAGTTTGGTCTCCGACGGCCAAGGTTCGCAATCGGCTACCTTGATCACGATATAGTTTATAAAGACTAGCATGCGCAGCTGAAGATTTTTGTGCGAGCTGACATGCGTTAAGAATTCGATGCCGCAAGTCTACAACGTATTGATATGCAGACCGCGTATCGTTGTCGTCGGTGTCTGATCCGGCGAATAAATCATGGAGTATGGCCATTGGACCACGCGGCTTACGACCATACAATAATTCGAAGGGGGAAAAACCCGTCGATGCGTTCGGCAGCTCTCGGTATGCAAAAAGAATAGCGGGGAGTTGTCGATCCCAATCACTCGGCTTGTCGGCGGAAACTCGTGCAAGCATTGCTTTCATGGTAGTATTCCACCGTTCACAGCAGCCATTAGACTGTGGGTGGTACGGAGAAGTCAATCTTTGTTTAATCCCGACCATTTCCAAGACTTTCTTAAAAAGATCAGAGGTAAACTGTGGACCTCTGTCCGATAAAATTTCAACCGGAAACCCAAGACGCGAAAAAATAGTAATAAGGGCCTCAGCGACATGATCAGCTGAAATGTCTTTTAGCGGAATGGCCTCTGGCCAACGGGTTGCGTAGTCAATGACAGAAAGTATAAAACGATGTCCTCTGTCTGACTTGTGTAGAGGTCCAACTATATCTACGGCAACGCGCTCAAATGGTCTGGAGACCATAGGCATCTCCTGCAGAGGAGCTCGCGATGCTCTTCCTTTAGGAGTACGTCTCTGACATACGTCACATGTTGATACGAACCGGTTTACATCTGCGTAAATACTGGGCCAAAAAAATTGCGATAGTATTCGAGACTTAGTTCTGGCCTTTCCTTGGTGACCCGCCAAGGAAGTGTCATGCGCGAGACGAATAATGTCGCGACGAAAAGATCTCGGTACTACAAGCTGCATAACGGCCTCTCGCTTACTCCGAAAATTACGATATAATAAGTCATCCTTAATAAGAAACTTAGAGGTATCCGACGCGGTAGGATCAACCTTAGCAAACAAATGTTTCAGTGTGGGATCTGAATGTTGCTCATCATGAAATGCACTAGACGTTATGTTCAGTTCAATAGTAGGATTACTCAATGGACTGTCTGCTCGTCGACTCGATTGTAGGCGTGTTGTCGCACAAGCAACACTCTCATCAGTCCAAATTTCCAAGTTACCGATAGGAAACTTATTTACTTGAGGTACATTCCCTATGATTATATCAGCCACTGGATTAGGCAGTACACATGCAGTAACAATACCTGTGAGAAAAGGTGTGTCAATATAAACTTCTGCAAGACGGAATCGCTCTACAGATCCGCTAAAAGTAATACAAGTTACCTCCTTATCCAAAAATTGTGTTGGACGGACTAGTGACTGTCGAACGCCGATAGTCGTGCATCCGGAGTCACGTAGAACAGAAGCGCGAATCGCGTTCACGCGGCCCTGGTAAAATGTTAATTCACCCAGTTCATGTAGGGCGGACATGACTGGAATAGTCTTTGATTGCGATGAAGATTTATTAGTATAACCAACATCTGTATAGGGTGTAGATTTAACCGAGCAGGCATTTGCCGATTCCATTTTCACGTTACAAAATCTCTGTATGTGGCCTACCCTATTACACCTAAAACACATAGTACGATTAGGATCGTTTCCACGATAGGGAAGACTCTGCGGCCTATCATAATCATGATTATTATCAAAATGCACTCGTCGCGGCGGTCCCTGACGTCGGTTATATTGTTGGCCTGGATAGTTGCCACGATAATATGGGCGAGGCTCGTAAAAAGAATAGCTCTGGTATCCTCGACGCGGGGATACATTACTTCGATTCGGGAAATCCCTCTGTCTAAAAAAAGGCGGCTCTGATTGAGAGCGCGGATTTGGGGCCTGACGACGAGTCGGCCTTGAACGATCGTGTCCGGTTGGCGCTCCTTTGCCCACGTTGGCATAACACGGTGCTGTAGTTGAAGGCTTTGCCAAAGGACGATTTGGGTGGGCGGACGCATAACGTTCCGCGCACGATGTGATTTCTTCAGAGGATGTCGGTGCCCTCTCTTTAAGGTGGGCAACCAAATCGGAATGACATGCCGTATAGATTTGGTCTTTTAAGACCAAATCATAAAGTTGAAGATAATTTCCGGTAGTTACGTTCGCGAGCTCGATCCAGCGATCTAAGTAATGTTTCAGCCGATTCACATAAGTTGAGAAATTTTCAGATGGCTCAGGTTTACATGAGCGAAATCTTTGATGAAAGCCATCCTCGGTATGCTGGAATCGCTTAAGCAGTGCTGTTTTAAGCTTGTCATAGTCGTTGGCATCCTCTACTTTGAGGCTATGAAATACTTCTAGAGCCTTACCTGTTAGTAAATTAGACAGGCATGAACTGTACATCGCCTGCTGCCATCCGACGCATTTAGCGTGTAGCTCGAACCGATGTAAATATGCGTCGATCCGGTCGAGTTTTTCATTAAATGTCGGCAGCTTTGGTTTGGTAGCATAAGTATTGATGGCAGTAGTGGGGGTTACAAGCGATTCTCGCTCTAACTTCTTTATTGCGAGTTCATGCTGCCTTTCCTTTTCTCTCTCCCTTTCTTTTTCTCTTTCTCTTTCTTCCTTTTCTCTCTCTCTTTCTTTTTCTCTTTCTCTTTCTTCTTTTTTTCTTTCTCTTTCTCTTTCTTCTTTTTCTCTCTCTCTTGCTGCTAGCCGATCCTCACGATCTCGGTCTTGCTGTAATTGTCGTTCGCACCACGAGGCGCGTTCTTCTTCTGGTATACCCAGAACTTTGGCAGATTCAATGTATTTAAGAAACTCGGCCATGATATGTTAAAGTCTGTAATTAGTAAGTATTTACCTACTGTTAAGGTATATCGCGGTATCAATTATATTATCTATAACAGTTATTCTCTGTTAATATTAATTCAGTGTCTTATGTTAGCACTGCTTCGCGAAAAGAACGTTCTATCTCTCTCTATAAATTGCAGGCAGTGTGTTTTCCACTGCAAAAACTTTATCTCTCTCTCTCTGAATATGAATTCTAGTAAGGCAGTGCCGTCTATCCGTTGCTCCCACTGCAATAAAATATATATATCGCCTTTAATGCGATAAATTAGTGTCTTGAGTGATCACTCTCAAAATTTATGTCTCTCTCAACGCGACGAACCAGTGTCCTCTGTTATCACTGTGAAAAATGTATCGCTCTCTCAATGCGACAAATCAAAATTATATCTCTGTCTCAACGCGACGAACCAGTGTCCTCTGTTATCACTGTGAAAAATATATCTCTCTATATTCAACGTGAAATTAGCATGTGAACAAAAATTTATTATATCTCTCTCTCTCTCATATGTCAATACCAGATTACAATTCAACGTGGTTTTAGCACGTGAAACACCTCAGGCATATATTGTAAACATAACAATGTTAGTATAGTAGTTTAAAGTTTATAAGGAAGCAAAAAGAAATACAATAAACAAGACGCTATACTGACAAGTAATACGAACGATAACAGACCCTACAAGTCCTAACTTATATTACAGAAAGTTTAAGAAGAAAACAAGAGAGACATCTTCCTAAAGAAATGTGAGGAAGGAAAAGAAACGCCACAATCTATACGAATAATGGATCCCTAATAGAACTATTCACAGCGAAGCAAATCCCCCCGAGTTATAAATAGCCACCAAGGCACTCCAATATCCTTCGTAATGGCAAAGAAGATATGCTAAACTATGATCCCAACCAACCTCCCGCTCTTAAACTAAACATATAGTAAATGGTAAAATAGCCTGGAAACACACAGAGCGGAAGTACGTCGCCCTCCTCAAGACTGTTAGATAGATGGTGCACTTAACTTTGTTTTTGAGGAATTCAGATGGTAAGTATCCTCAAACCATAGCTCCAATCCAAAAAAATGCGTTTCTGTCTCAGGTAGATCTGTAAGGTGAAGAATGTCCCTCGCCGGTGTCGTCGGGTCAATGGGATGTTGAGTTCACCATATGAAATTGAAACAAAATGTTAAATTAATACAAATTGCCTAAAATCTATAATAAAAAGGACCTGAAAACATAATGTTACAACAGTATAATATTAAATAATGGAATAAAAATACAATAGGTTTTAAATAATTTATCTATGGCATGGCGTTATTTAAGTTCTTTAAGGGTCCCTCTCCAGTGTTACGGGTTTGGTTATATGGAATTATTGTTACGACTGCATTTAAACTATCGAGAGGTTTTTAGAAATTACTCTTCCATACCATGCCACATATACTAATAACAATTCGAATAAGTTTTATCAAGGACCTTGCAGGGCCACAAATTTATTACTTTAAATTCCCTAACAAATTTCGTCTAGCTCTTACATACTAAAAAGACAACATCAGCAGCATCAAATGAAAATTCAATAATATATCACTAGAAGTCTCCTCTAGATTCCCAAAAGATTATATCATTCTAACTCATTCACAATTTAATTATTACTTATCCATCTTTCAGACACAGCCTACCTACTATTCAACAAACAATATCTCAATGTCTCAGACGACAATGTTAACTCAGTTATTTGTGCCTACCGCTTATAAAGGATCAAACTCGTCAATACAACTGACGTAGTTACATTAGATCTAGATCTACTCTAGGATGGGCTGGCAATCCCCAGCCTCATCCAGACACATCAATTTCAATTTACAAATGTGTATACCAGACACTCATGCTAGATCTAGTTGCAAAGTAAAATGCATTGTAGTCTTGCATTCTTCGGTAGCACTTCTATTGGAAAATTTAAGGTCAGCTTCACGTTCATCGTCGAATCAATCAACAAAGACTTACGCTTGGTCCCTGATACGAGATCAGGGAGTTGGAGATAATAGCAGTAGATAATTTCTGAACAGCATATGGTCTCATTCCAGTGTCTATCAAGGACACAGACATGGCTTTAACAATCTTCTGATTCTCTCAGGCTGAATCCCGCCGACTGCCTTCACAGATGGAAATTTCTGCATGGAGTGATCAAACACAGTAATGGCTCTGGTTATATACCGTGCGGCCATCTGCAAATCCCCAGCCAACTGCCCAAATTTGATTGGTGCATCCATTTCGAGCTCAGCTCGTAGTATTAATAGATTCTATTAATAGTAACAGACAAGGTCAAATTAACATGTCAAAACCCTTACTAAAGTCTCTAAACCCTCTACGTTTTATGTACAAATTTACTCACTCCCTTTTCTCACCCCCGTTAAAGTTTATCAAAATCACGGGGCCGAGAATTGCACCGTCACTGTTACTCATCCATTTATTCTATCCTGCCCCACTTTCTTTCCATCCCCAAGAAAAAGCGCCACAAAAACAAACTGTCCACGAGAATAGTTCAAGGACACCTGCACTGGCTAAAATCAACGACCCCGAAATAAACAAACCGTGACCCAGCACGACAATTCCAGTCCCAGCCCTTGACACTGGCAGCTAAGTACATATATTCTATTTAGATTATATATGTAAGCAAGAACTGACAGCTGAGTACACATATTCTATTTAGATTATATATGTAAGCAAGAACTGGCAGCTAAGTACACATATTCTATTTAGATTATATATGTAAGCAAGAACTGACAGCTAAGTACACATATTCTATTTAGATTATATATGTAAGCAAGAACTGGCAGCTAAGTACACATATTCTATTTAGATTATATATGTAAGCAAGAACTGGCAGCTAAGTACACATATTCTATTTAGATTATATATGTAAGTAGGAACTGACAGCTAAGTACACATATTCTATTTAGATTATATATGTAAGCAAGAACTGACAGCTGAGTACACATATCCTATTTAGATTATATATGTAAGCAAGAACTGGCAGCTGAGTACACATATTCTATTTAGATTATATATTTAAGCAAGAACTGACAGCTAAGTACACATATTCTATTTAGATTATATATGTAAGCAAGAACTGACAGCTAAGTACACATATTCTATTTAGATTATGTATATAAGCAAGAACTGACAGCTAAGTACACATATTCTATTTAGATTATATATGTAAGCAAGAACTGACAGCTAAGTACACATATTCTATTTAGATTATATATTTAAGCAAGAACTGACAGCTAAGTACACATATTCTATTTAGATTATATATATAAGCAAGAACTGACAGCTAAGTACACATATTCTATTTAGATTATATATGTAAGCAAGAACTGGCAGCTAAGTACACATATTCTATTTAGATTATATATGTAAGCAAGAACTGACAGCTAAGTACACATATTCTATTTAGATTATATATTTAAGCAAGAACTGACAGCTAAGTACACATATTCTATTTAGATTATATATGTAAGCAAGAACTGGCAGCTAAGTACACATATTCTATTTAGATTATATATGTAAGTAAGAACTGGCAGCTAAGTACACATATTCTATTTATATTATATATGTAAGCAAGAACTGACAGCTAAGTACACATATTCTATTTAGATTATATATATAAGCAAGAACTGACAGCTAAGTACACATATTCTATTTAGATTATATATGTAAGCAAGAACTGACAGCTAAGTACACATATTCTATTTAGATTATATATGTAAGCAAGAACTGGCAGCTAAGTACACATATTCTATTTAGATTATATATGTAAGCAAGAACTGACAGCTGAGTACACATATTCTATTTAGGTTATATATGTAAGCAGGAACTGACAGCTGAGTACACATATTCTATTTAGATTATATATGTAAGCAAGAACTGGCAGCTAAGTACACATATTCTATTTAGATTATATATGTAAGCAAGAACTGACAGCTAAGTACACATATTCTATTTAGATTATATATGTAAGCAAGAACTGACAGCTAAGTACACATATTCTATTTAGATTGTATATGTAAGCAAGAACTGACAGCTGAGTACACATATTCTATTTAGATTATATATGTAAGCAAGAACTGACAGCTAAGTACACATATTCTATTTAGATTATATATGTAAGCAAGAACTGACAGCTAAGTACACATATTCTATTTAGATTATATATGTAAGCAAGAACTGACAGCTAAGTACACATATTCTATTTAGATTGTATATGTAAGCAAGAACTGGCAGTTAAGTACACATATTCTATTTAGATTATATATGTAAGCAAGAACTGGCAGCTAAGTACACATATTCTATTTAGATTATATATGTAAGCAAGAACTGGCAGCTAAGTACACATATTCTATTTAGATTATATATGTAAGCAAGAACTGATAGCTAAGTACACATATTCTATTTAGATTATATATGTAAGCAAGAACTGGCAGCTGAGTACACATATTCTATTTAGATTATATATGTAAGCAAGAACTGGCAGCTGAGTACACATATTCTATTTAGATTATATATGTAAGCAAGAACTGGCAGCTGAGTACACATATTCTATTTAGATTATATATGTAAGCAAGAACTGGCAGCTGAGTACACATATTCTATTTAGATTATATATGTAAGCAAGAACTGGCAGCTAAGTACACATATTCTATTTAGATTATATATGTAAGCAAGAACTGATAGCTAAGTACACATATTCTATTTAGATTATATATGTAAGCAAGAACTGACAGCTAAGTACACATATTCTATTTAGATTATATATGTAAGCAAGAACTGACAGCTAAGTACACATATTCTATTTAGATTATATATTTAAGCAAGAACTGACAGCTAAGTACACATATTCTATTTAGATTATATATATAAGCAAGAACTGACAGCTAAGTACACATATTCTATTTAGATTATATATGTAAGCAAGAACTGGCAGCTAAGTACACATATTCTATTTAGATTATATATGTAAGCAAGAACTGACAGCTAAGTACACATATTCTATTTAGATTATATATTTAAGCAAGAACTGACAGCTAAGTACACATATTCTATTTAGATTATATATGTAAGCAAGAACTGGCAGCTAAGTACACATATTCTATTTAGATTATATATGTAAGTAAGAACTGGCAGCTAAGTACACATATTCTATTTATATTATATATGTAAGCAAGAACTGACAGCTAAGTACACATATTCTATTTAGATTATATATATAAGCAAGAACTGACAGCTAAGTACACATATTCTATTTAGATTATATATGTAAGCAAGAACTGACAGCTAAGTACACATATTCTATTTAGATTATATATGTAAGCAAGAACTGGCAGCTAAGTACACATATTCTATTTAGATTATATATGTAAGCAAGAACTGACAGCTGAGTACACATATTCTATTTAGGTTATATATGTAAGCAGGAACTGACAGCTGAGTACACATATTCTATTTAGATTATATATGTAAGCAAGAACTGGCAGCTAAGTACACATATTCTATTTAGATTATATATGTAAGCAAGAACTGACAGCTAAGTACACATATTCTATTTAGATTATATATGTAAGCAAGAACTGACAGCTAAGTACACATATTCTATTTAGATTGTATATGTAAGCAAGAACTGACAGCTGAGTACACATATTCTATTTAGATTATATATGTAAGCAAGAACTGACAGCTAAGTACACATATTCTATTTAGATTATATATGTAAGCAAGAACTGACAGCTAAGTACACATATTCTATTTAGATTATATATGTAAGCAAGAACTGACAGCTAAGTACACATATTCTATTTAGATTGTATATGTAAGCAAGAACTGGCAGTTAAGTACACATATTCTATTTAGATTATATATGTAAGCAAGAACTGGCAGCTAAGTACACATATTCTATTTAGATTATATATGTAAGCAAGAACTGGCAGCTAAGTACACATATTCTATTTAGATTATATATGTAAGCAAGAACTGATAGCTAAGTACACATATTCTATTTAGATTATATATGTAAGCAAGAACTGGCAGCTGAGTACACATATTCTATTTAGATTATATATGTAAGCAAGAACTGGCAGCTGAGTACACATATTCTATTTAGATTATATATGTAAGCAAGAACTGGCAGCTGAGTACACATATTCTATTTAGATTATATATGTAAGCAAGAACTGGCAGCTGAGTACACATATTCTATTTAGATTATATATGTAAGCAAGAACTGGCAGCTAAGTACACATATTCTATTTAGATTATATATGTAAGCAAGAACTGATAGCTAAGTACACATATTCTATTTAGATTATATATGTAAGCAAGAATTGGCAGCTGAGTACACATATTCTATTTAGATTATATATGTAAGCAAGAACTGGCAGCTAAGTACACATATTCTATTTAGATTATATATGTAAGCAAGAACTGACAGCTAAGTACACATATTCTATTTAGATTATATATGTAAGCAAGAACTGGCAGCTGAGTACACATATTCTATTTAGATTATATATGTAAGCAAGAACTGGCAGCTAAGTACACATATTCTATTTAGATTATATATGTAAGCAAGAACTGGCAGCTAAGTACACATATTCTATTTAGATTATATATGTAAGCAAGAACTGGCAGCTAAGTACACATATTCTATTTAGATTATATATGTAAGCAAGAACTGGCAGCTAAGTACACATATTCTATTTAGATTATATATGTAAGCAAGAACTGACAGCTGAGTACTCATATTCTATTTAGATTATATATGTAAGCAAGAACTGACAGCTAAATACACATATTCTATTTAGATTATATATGTAAGCAAGAACTGACAGCTAAGTACACATATTCTATTTAGATTACATATGTAAGCAAGAACTGACAGCTAAGTACACATATTCTATTTAGATTATATATGTAAGCAAGAACTGGCAGCTAAGTACACATATTCTATTTAGATTATATATGTAAGCAAGAACTGGCAGCTGAGTACACATATTCTATTTAGATTATATATTTAAGCAAGAACTGACAGCTAAGTACACATATTCTATTTAGATTATATATGTAAGCAAGAACTGACAGCTAAGTACACATATTCTATTTAGATTATGTATATAAGCAAGAACTGACAGCTAAGTACACATATTCTATTTAGATTATATATGTAAGCAAGAACTGACAGCTAAGTACACATATTCTATTTAGATTATATATTTAAGCAAGAACTGACAGCTAAGTACACATATTCTACTTAGATTATATATATAAGCAAGAACTGACAGCTAAGTACACATATTCTATTTAGATTATATATGTAAGCAAGAACTGGCAGCTAAGTACACATATTCTATTTAGATTATATATGTAAGCAAGAACTGACAGCTAAGTACACATATTCTATTTAGATTATATATTTAAGCAAGAACTGACAGCTAAGTACACATATTCTATTTAGATTATATATGTAAGCAAGAACTGGCAGCTAAGTACACATATTCTATTTAGATTATATATGTAAGTAAGAACTGGCAGCTAAGTACACATATTCTATTTAGATTATATATGTAAGCAAGAACTGACAGCTAAGTACACATATTCTATTTAGATTATATATATAAGCAAGAACTGACAGCTAAGTACACATATTCTATTTAGATTATATATGTAAGCAAGAACTGACAGCTAAGTACACATATTCTATTTAGATTATATATGTAAGCAAGAACTGGCAGCTAAGTACACATATTCTATTTAGATTATATATGTAAGCAAGAACTGACAGCTGAGTACACATATTCTATTTAGGTTATATATGTAAGCAGGAACTGACAGCTGAGTACACATATTCTATTTAGATTATATATGTAAGCAAGAACTGGCAGCTAAGTACACATATTCTATTTAGATTATATATGTAAGCAAGAACTGACAGCTAAGTACACATATTCTATTTAGATTATATATGTAAGCAAGAACTGACAGCTAAGTACACATATTCTATTTAGATTATATATGTAAGCAAGAACTGACAGCTAAGTACACATATTCTATTTAGATTATATATGTAAGCAAGAACTGACAGCTAAGTACACATATTCTATTTAGATTGTATATGTAAGCAAGAACTGGCAGCTAAGTACACATATTCTATTTAGATTATATATGTAAGCAAGAACTGGCAGCTAAATACACATATTCTATTTAGATTATATATGTAAGCAAGAACTGGCAGCTAAGTACACATATTCTATTTAGATTATATATGTAAGCAAGAACTGATAGCTAAGTACACATATTCTATTTAGATTATATATGTAAGCAAGAACTGGCAGCTGAGTACACATATTCTATTTAGATTATATATGTAAGCAAGAACTGGCAGCTGAGTACACATATTCTATTTAGATTATATATGTAAGCAAGAACTGGCAGCTGAGTACACATATTCTATTTAGATTATATATGTAAGCAAGAACTGGCAGTTAAGTACACATATTCTATTTAGATTATATATGTAAGCAAGAACTGGCAGCTAAGTACACATATTCTATTTAGATTATATATGTAAGCAAGAACTGGCAGCTGAGTACACATATTCTATTTAGATTATATATGTAAGCAAGAACTGGCAGTTAAGTACACATATTCTATTTAGATTATATATGTAAGCAAGAACTGGCAGCTAAGTACACATATTCTATTTAGATTATATATGTAAGCAAGAACTGACAGCTAAGTACACATATTCTATTTAGATTATATATGTAAGCAAGAACTGGCAGCTGAGTACACATATTCTATTTAGATTATATATGTAAGCAAGAACTGACAGCTAAGTACACATATTCTATTTAGATTATGTATATAAGCAAGAACTGACAGCTAAGTACACATATTCTATTTAGATTATATATGTAAGCAAGAACTGACAGCTAAGTACACATATTCTATTTAGATTATATATTTAAGCAAGAACTGACAGCTAAGTACACATATTCTATTTAGATTATATATATAAGCAAGAACTGACAGCTAAGTACACATATTCTATTTAGATTATATATGTAAGCAAGAACTGGCAGCTAAGTACACATATTCTATTTAGATTATATATGTAAGCAAGAACTGACAGCTAAGTACACATATTCTATTTAGATTATATATTTAAGCAAGAACTGACAGCTAAGTACACATATTCTATTTAGATTATATATGTAAGCAAGAACTGGCAGCTAAGTACACATATTCTATTTAGATTATATATGTAAGTAAGAACTGGCAGCTAAGTACACATATTCTATTTATATTATATATGTAAGCAAGAACTGACAGCTAAGTACACATATTCTATTTAGATTATATATATAAGCAAGAACTGACAGCTAAGTACACATATTCTATTTAGATTATATATGTAAGCAAGAACTGACAGCTAAGTACACATATTCTATTTAGATTATATATGTAAGCAAGAACTGGCAGCTAAGTACACATATTCTATTTAGATTATATATGTAAGCAAGAACTGACAGCTGAGTACACATATTCTATTTAGGTTATATATGTAAGCAGGAACTGACAGCTGAGTACACATATTCTATTTAGATTATATATGTAAGCAAGAACTGGCAGCTAAGTACACATATTCTATTTAGATTATATATGTAAGCAAGAACTGACAGCTAAGTACACATATTCTATTTAGATTATATATGTAAGCAAGAACTGACAGCTAAGTACACATATTCTATTTAGATTGTATATGTAAGCAAGAACTGACAGCTGAGTACACATATTCTATTTAGATTATATATGTAAGCAAGAACTGACAGCTAAGTACACATATTCTATTTAGATTATATATGTAAGCAAGAACTGACAGCTAAGTACACATATTCTATTTAGATTATATATGTAAGCAAGAACTGACAGCTAAGTACACATATTCTATTTAGATTGTATATGTAAGCAAGAACTGGCAGTTAAGTACACATATTCTATTTAGATTATATATGTAAGCAAGAACTGGCAGCTAAGTACACATATTCTATTTAGATTATATATGTAAGCAAGAACTGGCAGCTAAGTACACATATTCTATTTAGATTATATATGTAAGCAAGAACTGATAGCTAAGTACACATATTCTATTTAGATTATATATGTAAGCAAGAACTGGCAGCTGAGTACACATATTCTATTTAGATTATATATGTAAGCAAGAACTGGCAGCTGAGTACACATATTCTATTTAGATTATATATGTAAGCAAGAACTGGCAGCTGAGTACACATATTCTATTTAGATTATATATGTAAGCAAGAACTGGCAGCTGAGTACACATATTCTATTTAGATTATATATGTAAGCAAGAACTGGCAGCTAAGTACACATATTCTATTTAGATTATATATGTAAGCAAGAACTGATAGCTAAGTACACATATTCTATTTAGATTATATATGTAAGCAAGAACTGGCAGCTGAGTACACATATTCTATTTAGATTATATATGTAAGCAAGAACTGGCAGCTAAGTACACATATTCTATTTAGATTATATATGTAAGCAAGAACTGACAGCTAAGTACACATATTCTATTTAGATTATATATGTAAGCAAGAACTGGCAGCTGAGTACACATATTCTATTTAGATTATATATGTAAGCAAGAACTGGCAGCTAAGTACACATATTCTATTTAGATTATATATGTAAGCAAGAACTGGCAGCTAAGTACACATATTCTATTTAGATTATATATGTAAGCAAGAACTGGCAGCTAAGTACACATATTCTATTTAGATTATATATGTAAGCAAGAACTGGCAGCTAAGTACACATATTCTATTTAGATTATATATGTAAGCAAGAACTGACAGCTGAGTACTCATATTCTATTTAGATTATATATGTAAGCAAGAACTGACAGCTAAATACACATATTCTATTTAGATTATATATGTAAGCAAGAACTGACAGCTAAGTACACATATTCTATTTAGATTACATATGTAAGCAAGAACTGACAGCTAAGTACACATATTCTATTTAGATTATATATGTAAGCAAGAACTGGCAGCTAAGTACACATATTCTATTTAGATTATATATGTAAGCAAGAACTGGCAGCTGAGTACACATATTCTATTTAGATTATATATTTAAGCAAGAACTGACAGCTAAGTACACATATTCTATTTAGATTATATATGTAAGCAAGAATTGACAGCTAAGTACACATATTCTATTTAGATTATGTATATAAGCAAGAACTGACAGCTAAGTACACATATTCTATTTAGATTATATATGTAAGCAAGAACTGACAGCTAAGTACACATATTCTATTTAGATTATATATTTAAGCAAGAACTGACAGCTAAGTACACATATTCTACTTAGATTATATATATAAGCAAGAACTGACAGCTAAGTACACATATTCTATTTAGATTATATATGTAAGCAAGAACTGGCAGCTAAGTACACATATTCTATTTAGATTATATATGTAAGCAAGAACTGACAGCTAAGTACACATATTCTATTTAGATTATATATTTAAGCAAGAACTGACAGCTAAGTACACATATTCTATTTAGATTATATATGTAAGCAAGAACTGGCAGCTAAGTACACATATTCTATTTAGATTATATATGTAAGTAAGAACTGGCAGCTAAGTACACATATTCTATTTAGATTATATATGTAAGCAAGAACTGACAGCTAAGTACACATATTCTATTTAGATTATATATATAAGCAAGAACTGACAGCTAAGTACACATATTCTATTTAGATTATATATGTAAGCAAGAACTGACAGCTAAGTACACATATTCTATTTAGATTATATATGTAAGCAAGAACTGGCAGCTAAGTACACATATTCTATTTAGATTATATATGTAAGCAAGAACTGACAGCTGAGTACACATATTCTATTTAGGTTATATATGTAAGCAGGAACTGACAGCTGAGTACACATATTCTATTTAGATTATATATGTAAGCAAGAACTGGCAGCTAAGTACACATATTCTATTTAGATTATATATGTAAGCAAGAACTGACAGCTAAGTACACATATTCTATTTAGATTATATATGTAAGCAAGAACTGACAGCTAAGTACACATATTCTATTTAGATTATATATGTAAGCAAGAACTGACAGCTAAGTACACATATTCTATTTAGATTATATATGTAAGCAAGAACTGACAGCTAAGTACACATATTCTATTTAGATTGTATATGTAAGCAAGAACTGGCAGCTAAGTACACATATTCTATTTAGATTATATATGTAAGCAAGAACTGGCAGCTAAATACACATATTCTATTTAGATTATATATGTAAGCAAGAACTGGCAGCTAAGTACACATATTCTATTTAGATTATATATGTAAGCAAGAACTGATAGCTAAGTACACATATTCTATTTAGATTATATATGTAAGCAAGAACTGGCAGCTGAGTACACATATTCTATTTAGATTATATATGTAAGCAAGAACTGGCAGCTGAGTACACATATTCTATTTAGATTATATATGTAAGCAAGAACTGGCAGCTGAGTACACATATTCTATTTAGATTATATATGTAAGCAAGAACTGGCAGTTAAGTACACATATTCTATTTAGATTATATATGTAAGCAAGAACTGGCAGCTAAGTACACATATTCTATTTAGATTATATATGTAAGCAAGAACTGGCAGTTAAGTACACATATTCTATTTAGATTATATATGTAAGCAAGAACTGGCAGCTAAGTACACATATTCTATTTAGATTATATATGTAAGCAAGAACTGACAGCTAAGTACACATATTCTATTTAGATTATATATGTAAGCAAGAACTGGCAGCTGAGTACACATATTCTATTTAGATTATATATGTAAGCAAGAACTGGCAGCTAAGTACACATATTCTATTTAGATTATATATGTAAGCAAGAACTGGCAGCTAAGTACACATATTCTATTTAGATTATATATGTAAGCAAGAACTGGCAGCTAAGTACACATATTCTATTTAGATTATATATGTAAGCAAGAACTGGCAGCTAAGTACACATATTCTATTTAGATTATATATGTAAGCAAGAACTGACAGCTGAGTACTCATATTCTATTTAGATTATATATGTAAGCAAGAACTGACAGCTAAATACACATATTCTATTTAGATTATATATGTAAGCAAGAACTGACAGCTAAGTACACATATTCTATTTAGATTACATATGTAAGCAAGAACTGACAGCTAAGTACACATATTCTATTTAGATTATATATGTAAGCAAGAACTGGCAGCTAAGTACACATATTCTATTTAGATTCTATATGTAAGCAAGAACTGGCAGCTAAGTACACATTGTGACAGCTGAGGTTGTTCTAGCACGTTATAGTAGGGGGGAGTTAGTTGATCTAACTACAACCCTTTAGAAAACGAAACTATTACAGCTGTAAAATAAATAAACACGAGATCCGACGATAGATTAAATAATACTAAAGTTTAATAACTGTATAGTGAACAATAAATTACTAGGAAGACGCCAGCGAAACTAAATATCTACGCCACACAAAAGGAAACTCACTTACTCACCCCCCAACCACTCACACAGGTCTATATATATAAACATTCCTACAGAAAGTTCCCGAAATAAACGTTACCTTTGCCCTCGCACAAACTAACCAATCACGCATCAATACGTCATCAGGTTACATCACTCAAGGCCAAATCTGGCGTAAACATCCTTATCCACAGTGTTATCGAATGTTCGGGAACATACTAATATTTACTGAACGAGTCAAAACACCTGACAACAAGCGAGCGAGGAAAAAAACTACTCACTAGAAAAGAAGGTCAGGTCACGGAGTACAACAATAAAATGAAAGAAGAAATGAACACATGCTCACCAGTGTAACAAGAAAACGGGGGAAAACATTATTCAGCGTCTGCAATATCTTGAAATAATCTTATAGCACTCCCAATCTCACAAAGGTAGTTGCTAATTCTATTACAATTAATAACAATTTCAGTGTCTTCCCGAATGTCATCACAAATACAATACAATGCATTGTACTTTGCATCACTAATACCATAACTAATACAATACCGTCATTGTGACAAACCAATAGTTAACAGTAGGCCTACTAGTCAAAATAACAACGCCACCACTGTGGTGAAACAATGGTCAATGATATTATTACAAATCATATAAGGTGAAACGATGGCCCATCGTTTACATAATGCTTCGTGCACGAATCATAGCATATGACTTGTTGTACATAACATGGTTATCTCCAAAATGTATAACTCATACGTACAATGGCAAAAAATATCAATACATACTGACCACTGATTAGGGTCTTTCTTCATCATATTAGGTCAAAACAAGTTACAACATTGCAACATAACACAAACACTGCTTGCTCGCAGTCCCCATTTGGGTTACATTTTCCAAAAATTACACCAAGTTCCATTGGTAACTAATATGACATAGCATAAAATCAAAATGTGACTAACACATCATGACTATCTATCAGCTACCAATTCAATATTCAGTCACAGATGAACTATGTCCCCAATTACAGTACAATACTGCCGTCCTAGCAATTCATCTAGTAGGCAAAAGTATGGGTTACAATGCATTTCACTGATAGTGTACTACTTTAAAATACCCTGCTCAGGAAATCGGCACAGACATTTTCTCTGCCTTTTACGTAGTGAATCCTGAATCGATAAGACTGTAAAAATAAACTCCATCGTAATAACTTTGGACTGTCAAACTTGGCAGAGTTCAAAAACTCTAATGACCGATGGTCAGTTTGGAGCACAAACTCCTTTCCATACAAATACAAAGTAAACTTTTTTACAGCCCAAACAATAGCTAAACATTCGCGCTCTGAGACCGAATATTTTGTCTCACGAGGCAATAGCTTACGACTAGCATATGCCACGGGGTACAACTTTCCCTCGTGTTCCTGCATAAGACTAGCGCCTAATCCGCGATCTGATGCATCAGTTGCTAAGACAAACTCTTTGGAAAAATCTGGCAAACATAACACGGGTTTGGAGATAATGACATTCTTCAAAGAGGTGTACGCTTTCTCCTGCGTTTCGTCCCACTGAACTATATTGGGCTGACCCTTTCTGAGTAAATCAGACAATGGTGATGCAATCGCTGAAAAGTTAGGAATAAATTCATGGTAATATCCCACTAATCCTAAGAATGCTTTCACTTCCTTCTTAGTGGTGGGTCTGGGTGCATCTCGTACCTTACATACATTCTCTTCTAACAGGCCAATCATACCTTCTCCCACTAAGTGTCCAACAAAGTCTACTTCAGACGTTCCAATCAGACACTTCGATGGTCTTGCAGTTAATCCAGCTTGGTCCATCCTCTGCAGTAAGTCCTTGAGAGTCTTCACATGCTCGCCGAATGTCTCTGTATGAATCAGCAGGTCGTCCACATATGCTGTCACATTGTTCATTCCACGGATCAATGGCTTTACGATCCTGTTCAGCGTGGCTCCTGAGTTCATCATCCCAAAAGGCATCCGAATGAATTCATAGTGTTCGCCCATGGTGACGAACGCCGTCTTGGGAATGTCTTGCTCTCGAACTTTCACTTGCCAGTATCCCTTGCTCAGGTCAATCCGAGAGAATAATTTTCCTCTCGAGAGACTCTGAAACACTTCTAATGGCGCTGCTGTCGGATGAGGGTCGAATACTGTGATCTTGTTTAACCTCCTGTAGTCGATGCAGACTCGGTTGGATCCGTCCTTCTTCTTGACGACAACAATAGGTGAAGCATAAGCTGATGAGCTCCTTCGAATGATGCCCAGCCGTCCCATGGTGCTAAGCTCCTCCTTCAAGGAGTCGCGCATAGCGTAGGGCACCGTGTATGGTCGTTGACGAACTGGTACTTCTGTCGTCAGGTCGATGCGATGTTCACCCAACTGGCAGCATCCAGGGAGATTGGTGAAGACGTGCTGGTAATTCTTCACCACATCGCAGAGTTCTTGACGTTGTTCCGATGTCAGTTGCGTTCCATACTGGACATCTCTGTAGCTTTCCTTCTGGTCCCAGCTTCCTAGGTCGGCAAGGTCCTCCGTCGTTCCACCGTTGTCGCCTTCCAGGTCGCAGTCCTCGATGATTGTCATGCCAGCTGACTCCACGGGTTGACTCTTGTCCATCATGTCGTCCTCTGCCAGTACAGTCTCAGCACTATCACCGCCGCCGTCCTTTATGGCGTTGACATGTCCAGGCGTGATATCTCTCCTACTGTTGTCCATCCCACACATCTCGGTCACAATAGGTCTCGGTTCCATTGCCACTGCTGCTGCTTTTGACGTCCTTGGAATGTATCTCTTGAGGAGGTTGGCGTGCAAGGTCTTTTCTTTTGCACCCATCTTGACTCTATAGTCGTTAACACCGACAACTGAGACTACCTTATATGGTCCCTTCCATTGGACTAGGAGCTTGTTAGTGTTCGTCGGCAGTAGCACCAACACTTCATCTCCGGAGCGGAACTTCCTCTCTCGCGCCTTCCGGTCGTAGTAGGTCTTCTGTCTACCTTGAGCCTTGGAGAGTTCTTCCGTCGCTAACTTCCATGTGTCCTCCAGCCTCTCACGTAGTTCCATGACGTACTGGTAACTGGTCTTCGTTTCCGGCTCCTCTACGTCCTTGGTCCATAGTTGTCGTAAGATGTGCATTGGTCCTCTCACAGTTCTCCCATACAGCAACTCGAATGGGGCAAACTTGGTCGACTCTTGGGGAACTTCACGATATGCGAAGAGCAGCGGGTTGATGTATCTGTGCCACTGCTTGGGTTGCTCTGCGCACAGTCGTCTCAATGTTTTCTTCAGCGTGCCGTTGAATCGCTCCACCAACCCGTTGCACATAGGGTGGTAGACTGTAGTGGTCGACTGTCGAATTCCCAGTAGTCTATTCGTTTCCTTCATGACATCTGACATAAACTGGGTCCCTTGGTCCGACAAGATCTCTTCGGGCACACCCAAACGGCTGTAGATGTTCACTAAGGCTTCTGCTACCGTTTCTGCGTCGATCTTCTTCAAGGGTGTGGCTTCGGGGTAACGAGTAGCGTAGTCTATGTACACCAGGATATACCGATGTCCACCTTCACTTGGGGGGTCGATAGGTCCTACTAAGTCCACGGCCACTCGCCTAAATGGTACGTCCACTACTGGCATACTCTGCAGGTGCACCTTTGGTGTCGCTCCTTTGTTCACTGTCCTCTGGCATATGTCGCATGAGCGGCAGTATCTCGCGACGTCACCTTCAATTCCAGGCCAATAAAAATTGCTCATAACTCTGTCTTTGGTTTTCTTCACGCCGAGGTGTCCTCCGACGATCGAGTCGTGGGCTACACTCAATACATACTCTCTCAGTTTCTCGGGTAGTACCACTTGCCTTATAACCGTCGCCTGTCTCAGGTCCTTGTAGATCCGGTACAGTACTCCTCCATGTTTCTCAAAATGAACAGATTTATTGCCTCTGTTGGTCGGAATTTTCTTCTGCCCCAACTTCTTGAGGTCTTCGTCTTCTTCCTGGAGTCGGATGAGTTCCTTCCTATCCACTCCCGCGTGCCGTTCTGCCCTCGGCACCCTCAGCGACGTAGACTGGTCCTTCCTCTTCTCCTGGGCCCTCGTGGTCACCGCTCCTACCATCACCTCAGTATCAGGGTCGTACGGATCCTTCGCTCCGTCCACGTTCCCGACTACTAGGTCGCAGATGGTCTCCGGGAGACACAGTGCCGTCACTCTGCCCGTCAGGTAAGGCGTTCTCACGTCGATAATGGCTTCCTCCGCCAAGGAGTTATCGATCCTCGCGATAAGTTTCTTCCCACCGGTGAGCTGTCCGTCGTCCACCAGTGATCGCCGCACCACTACACCTTCACAGCCGGTATCTCTTAGGACATCTACTGCTCGATTTCCAATCAAGCCCTTCATCACTGGTAACTTCAGCTTCTCCACGGTCCTTCCGTCACTGCATCCTCCGCACGTAACAGGCACCGCTAACTGTAGCTTCCCGTCCTTCATTACCGCTTGAACGTTGATGCTGGTGTCAGCCGTCGTCACATCTTGTCTTGACGACTCGTCCGCCGCTATAACTACGGCCGCCGCCGCCTTGTTCGGCTTGCCTCGTCCCATATCCTTCTGGGCTGGACACATCCTCCGAACGTGGCCTGGCTTTCCACAAAGGTAACATTTCAACTCACCTTTGTCGTTTAACTTTGCACGACACTCCCTCGCCTTGTGCCCCGGCTCCTGACACCTATAACAGACCTGTAGACTTCTGTCTCCGTTGGGTCTCCGTCGCACTGGCCGGCTTTGTTGTCTGGCGCTCCCTCTGAGTGTCCGGTTCCTCGCTACCAGGTACGCCTCCGCTGAATCTGCGATGTCCTGTAGCGTCTTTGGTTTCCTCTCCCTCACATGGGTTGCAAGGTCTGGTGGGCAGGCATCCATGAATTGCTCTCTGACGAACAGATCTCTCACTCCTTCGTAGGTCTCCTCCGTCTTCGACAGCTTTATCCACCTCTCTAAATAGGTCTTGATCCTGGTCAAAAACATTCCAACATCTTCTCCATCTTCAGGCTTACCTTGTCTGAACATGAGTCTGTATCCGTCCTCTGACAGGTTGTACCTCTTCTGCAACGCTTCCTTGACCTTGTCGTAGTCCTTGGCTTCGTCGATCGGTAGTCTGCAGAAGCACTCCAAAGCTCTCCCAGTCAGCAGGGCAGACAGTGATGTCGTCCAGGTGGATCTGGGCCATTCAGCTGTCTCAGCAAACCTCTCAAACCGCAGCAACCAGCTATCCAGATCGTCTTTCTTGTCCTGAAATGCAGGTAGCTTGGGTCTCTTAGAACTGGCGTGGTCGCTGGTCCCCTGCGTCGACTCGCCTCCACCCTGATGGCGGATCCTCTCCATCTCCAGCTCGTGCTTCATCTTTTCTCTTTCCAGCTGAGCCTGTCGTTCAGCGTCCTTCTCCTGTCGTTGAGCCTCCAGCTGTCTTTCTCTTTCTAGGCCTTCACGGAGGTAGTCCCGTCTCTCCTGCCCAGTGAGCTCCATAGCGTCCGCTTCCTGGCTAAGCCTTCCAATAACCTCCGACATGTTGTAGATAGCTTGTCGATGATATTCTACAATAAACTATGTAAATAAATCTAGTAATTTTGATCTGGTCCGCTCGAATATGGTCGGATCCCGGACGAGCCCCCAATATGTGACAGCTGAGGTTGTTCTAGCACGTTATAGTAGGGGGGAGTTAGTTGATCTAACTACAACCCTTTAGAAAACGAAACTATTACAGCTGTAAAATAAATAAACACGAGATCCGACGATAGATTAAATAATACTAAAGTTTAATAACTGTATAGTGAACAATAAATTACTAGGAAGACGCCAGCGAAACTAAATATCTACGCCACACAAAAGGAAACTCACTTACTCACCCCCCAACCACTCACACAGGTCTATATATATAAACATTCCTACAGAAAGTTCCCGAAATAAACGTTACCTTTGCCCTCGCACAAACTAACCAATCACGCATCAATACGTCATCAGGTTACATCACTCAAGGCCAAATCTGGCGTAAACATCCTTATCCACAGTGTTATCGAATGTTCGGGAACATACTAATATTTACTGAACGAGTCAAAACACCTGACAACAAGCGAGCGAGGAAAAAAACTACTCACTAGAAAAGAAGGTCAGGTCACGGAGTACAACAATAAAATGAAAAAAGAAATGAACACATGCTCACCAGTGTAACAAGAAAACGGGGGAGGGCAAGGGATAGCTTGCAGATGCTACACACATATTCTATTTAGATTGTATATGTAAGCAAGAACTGACAGCTAAGTACACATATTCTATTTAGATTATATATGTAAGCAAGAACTGGCAGTTAAGTACACATATTCTATTTAGATTATATATGTAAGCAAGAACTGCCAGCTAAGTACACATATTCTATTTAGATTATATATGTAAGCAAGAACTGCCAGCTAAGTACACATATTCTATTTAGATTATATATGTAAGCAAGAACTGACAGCTAAGTACACATATTCTATTTAGATTATATATGTAAGCAAGAACTGACAGCTAAGTACACATATTCTATTTAGATTATATATGTAAGCAAGAACTGAAAGCTAAGTACACATATTCCATTTAGATTGTATATGTAAGCAAGAACTGACAGCTAAGTACACATATTCTATTTAGATTATATATGTAAGCAAGAACTGACAGCTAAGTACACATATTCTATTTAGATTATATATGTAAGCAAGAACTAGCAGCTAAGTACACATATTCTATTTAGATTATATATGTAAGCAAGAACTGGCAGCTAAGTACACATATTCTATTTAGATTATATATGTAAGCAAGAACTGGCAGCTAAGTACACATATTCTATTTAGATTATATATGTAAGCAAGAACTGATAGCTAAGTACACATATTCTATTTAGATTATATATGTAAGCAAGAACTGACAGCTAAGTACAAATATTCTGTTTAGATTATATATGTAAGCAAGAACTGGCAGTTAAGTACACATATTCTATTTAGATTATATATGTAAGCAAGAACTGACAGCTAAGTACACATATTCTATTTAGATTATATATGTAAGCAAGAACTGGCAGCTAAGTACACATATTCTATTTAGATTATATATGTAAGCATGAACTGACAGCTAAGTACACATATTCTATTTAGATTATATATGTAAGCAAGAACTGACAGCTAAGTACACATATTCTATTTAGATTATATATGTAAGCAAGAACTGACAGCTAAGTACACATATTCTATTTAGATTATATATGTAAGCAAGAACTGACAGCTAAGTACACATATTCTATTTAGATTGTATATGTAAGCAAAAACTGACAGCTAAGTACACATATTCTATTTAGATTATATATGTAAGCAAGAACTGGCAGCTAAGTACACATATTCTATTTAGATTATATATGTAAGCAAGAACTGGCAGCTAAGTACACATATTCTATTTAGATTATATATGTAAGCAAGAACTGACAGCTAAGTACACATATTCTATTTAGATTGTTACATATTCAAATTTTTTATTGTTCGATTCTTTTATCTATTAAATGTTCTAATTGTTGTTTTTTTCTTCTTTTGTTTTCCTTGAAAAAGGCTGTGCCGAAATATCGGCCCCGACATATCGGCCATTTTGTGTCTTCTCTTTCAGTTTGCGTTTTATTGTGTCGTTTGGGTATTATTTCTTACACGAGGCTTTGCTACATATGACGTTTCCTTTTTGCCAGATTTTGACTTTCCATATAGCCATATAGGTTTTCTGTGGTTTTTATAATAATTATTATTCTATTGATTGTGTGTAGATCTTTAGTGTAGGAGATTCGCCGCCATTGCCATTTACAACTGACTTTTCTTTTGTTCTTCTTTCTGTGTCTTTTTGTGGTAGGGAAAATTTTTTCTAGAATTTTGTTTTTGGCCTCATCTTAACTGTGTAATTTATGATGGGACATTCCACGGTAACTGACGGGACATTCAGACAATAGTTTTAAAGAAAGAAATGGCCACTAAATAAATACCCAACCATTTATTTCAAAATGGATTAATCAATCCTCCAGCAAAATAGTACAAAAGTGAGAAAAATAGAAAAATTAAGATGAGTCCATTCAATTGCATTCACTTGAGTTGGTCATTGATGGGACTGAAAAGAAATACCTTTTTTTTTACATAGCAAAATAAAACTGCAGAATTTGTGAAACCAAACTTACAGGATTATATTAGTGAACAATGTTCTTCTATATTCAAAAAATGCATTTGAGCATACAGCAAAAAGCATAAATAATCAAGTTTTACTCTTGAGCACAATGGGACAATAAGTTTGAGTAACTGATGGGACATAAACTTGGGAACTGACGGGAGATTGTAAACATGTACTCTTTTCCAAGATGGTCGCCAGGTCACATGATCATGCAAGAAGGATAATACTAACCATAATTGTTAATTTCATTACTACTCTTTATAACACAACCAATAATTTTTTTCCCCTTGCATAGTTTGAAAACCGGCTCTTAGGTAACATATTACGTGGAATGTTCATGATGTAGATCCAGAAAATATTCAGAACACTAAGGATTAGATGACATTTTCACACAACACTCAGTGCGAACCAACGCTAATCAATAGATTCTATTTATTCAGTGTATATTTATTTCATTTTGAGCAGAAAATAACAAACACCATCGCCCCCTTACAAAACAACAGCAACAACAACAACAAAAAAAAACACACAATGACAATCCAAACAAGTAAACCAATATATCATACACTACCTAAGGTATCCGGCCTTATCCAGGATAAAACTATTCATTAGTTTCATTAGTGGGTGATTAGAATAGATGGTTGGATGAGGGTACATCTGCTTCATTTTGCCGTTCCTTTAGATTTATTTTGTTGTTCTTTTGTTCCTGTGTTTTTGTAGATAACTTTTACCACACTCCCATGTGGGGGGGGGGGGGGATTAGTGACCCAAACCAAACTCATAAAAACACATCCCCACCATGTCAAGTCTTTAAATGTAAAATCTGCAGATCGAAAGGTTCGGTACCTATAAAATTTCACACGGCTTGTTAAAAATCCCCCGAATTTCTCTATTATATAAGGTGCCATTATCTTATTTGTATCCAATTCCTTGATATATACAACTTTTTCGTTTTGACATGATTTAACCCCAAACATTGTTTTGTTCATGACAGTGTAGCTGTAGGTGTCAATGTTCATGTCATTTATACGCTGCTTCACCCAAATAGTAGCAAATAAAAGATTTTGATATACTGAATCTAGTGTTGATGTTTCTTATGTTCTCTTTCTGGTGTTTATTATGGCACCTTTCAATTTTCACATGAAAGACAGTTCAGAATTACACAGGAGCTTTATGTCAGAGGTCACAATCAATATCAGACATGGGAGACAACTCAATACTGTAGTCGTCGTCGTTCTTGGTAGCTTAGTTCGTGTTACTTCCCTTGTTGCCTATCTATCTATCTATCTATCTATCTATCTATCTATCTATCTATCTATCTATCTTTCTATCTATCTATCTATCTATCTATCTATCTATCTATCTATCTATCTATCTATCTATCTATCCGCCACTGATTGCCCATTTTTCTACCTTTCTGCCCCGCTTGTCTGTCTGTCTGTTTATCTGTCTATCTATCTCATCTATGTGTGCATGTCTGTCTGTCTGTCTGTCTGTCTGTCTGCCTCTTTGTCCACCTTACCTACGTGCTTGCCTATCGGTCTGTCTGTTTTCTGTCTGCCTGTCCCCCCCCCTCCCCCCAATTCAGCCGATCATTCAGCACCCCACCATTCCAGACTCTTCCTTCGCCTTTACCTCTATCCCGCAGGTGGTTGGTAGGCGCTTCTAGTAGGATCTTCTTCTGTCCTATCGTTTTATTCTGTCCTATTGTTATATTCTGTCTATAAATTTGCTTGTTCCAAGCACAGCGTGGCCGTTATCGTGTCGACGCGCTTTATCCATATGTAATGGGGTGAACCATTACAGGGCTGAGAACATAGCTCATTGTAGTGAAAGGGAGATAAACCCGTTATTTTGATCAGCTGGACCGCTAGATGTGGTCAAGGGGAAGTAACCACACAGAAACCATAGATAATCTCCCCTTATTGTTTATCACGCACTGAGATGAGTCATGCAGGTGTTGAGTAACATTGCCAACTGATGTACTCACTGCGCCAATTTTAAATCATAGTCTTAGCGTGGTCTGTATTGTCCAGGATTGGTCAATTTAAGTGACCATCCCTGGTGCCAGAAGTAGAACCTTGTTATGTATCACTACATTGTAAGTTTTGTTTAGTTTTTATCTTGTTAAGTAATATTTCCTTAAGATTGTGTATTTGGAACATACACGAGCAAGATGGTGGTCTTTAAAAATGTTTTTATTTGTTTTAATGTTTTATTAGAATTTGCACTTAGTGAACTGTAAGGAGTGAATGGGTTGCGCGTGTTTGGGTGACGCTTAGATGATAGCGTGGGTCAGTCAGTTCCACCCAAGTCTTCAAGACAGCAGGACGTGTCATTGTGTCCAGACTAACATAAAAGTAAAAGAAGTTGTATAATTTATATTTCAAGATTTGTGAAGTGCCAGCTCTGATGATGTAGTTCAAGTGTGAATTCATTTGGTTAGTTCACGTAAGTTGTACCCATTATTTTAGTTCTGGTATTTAATAATATTTAGATGATGTGAAATAATAATGATTGGATTATACTTGGAGGTTTGATGAACTTTGTTCAGCTTGGTTAGGCAATCAGGCTAGCAGCTAACACTCTATGGTAAAGTTTATCTTGCAAAGTTTCTATCTTAGTATAGATCTATCAGTATCCTGCAGAGAGAGAGTGTAAGGTTGTTCTAGAATGCTATCAACGCTAGCGCGCATGATTAGTTCATGTAATTAAATGGAAACATTTAACTGTAATTTGTGACGGACTGATTTTATGTGAAGTGCTAACAAATAGTACTACTGGAGGGTGTGGTCTAATTCCCGCTACTTGGATCAGAGATAGACAGATCTAGATCGTTATTCTTAATCTGCAGTTGGTGCCATTCAGGCTCAACGTGTCCTTCTTAGGGACAGACGTCACAGAGAGAGAGAGAGAGAGAGAGAGTAACGGGCAAGAATTATAACCAAGTTATTTCTTTACTTTAACTTGTCCTTCCGTGGGTTGTAAGGTTATTGTTGGATGATTATTTCTAGGTTCCTTTAAATCAGCAGTGTGACTATGATGTATGTGTAGATTTGTCTTGTGTGCCTTTTCGTTACCTTTATTGATGCCGTATTCATTAATATGGACTTTATGATAATGAGTAGACCAGTTAAGATGAAGAGAGAGGTGTTGGATTTGCAGAGCAACGCGCGTGAGCCGTTAGTAGGTCACAGCAGACGCTAGCAGGCATGATCACATGACTTTTGGTCAAGCGAGTCAAATCAAGACCGGGATTGGTTAGCTAATAGCTTCCGGAAACGGAAGCTTGACCCAAACAACAATAACAATCCTGGCTGACTGTTTACAGTGGCTACCACACTTAAACAGCATTTGGGATCTCAGATATCGGCATTATACTAAAGGATGATGATTATTTACTTTAATTTCTTAATTTATTATATGTTTATTATTGAATTAGTATGTTCGCTACATTGGTGTTAAGTTGATTTTCTTCAATTTGTACTGGTTAGGTCGGACTTAGAAACTTTTGAGGGTCGAACCTTGAACTTTGGTTGTTGATAAGATGAATCATGAAGGGAAAGGCCTATGCTAGGTGTATAGATGCATTGTCTATGCATCAGGTGTCATATTTTTATGGCATCCTTTGTAGGTGCTCATGGTCTGTTCTTTTGACACACTGACAGATGTAATTGGACTCTGTTGTAATGAAGAGATCAGATGCATTGACTTAAAACCCAATCATAGGGGTTATGGGTGTTGCTTGCCCAGTAGACCTATGATATATATGTCATCATTATTATGATATTATTTTGTTGCATTATATAATTAGTTCACTGAATGTGTGGGAATGTTTTAGGTATATCAGTATTGTTGGAGGTAATACAAGTGGGTTGACTTGACTGTTCAGTCTTGTAGTTGTACCATGTAGTTGGGTTTGGCTTTATGCCATGATTATCATATCACTTGTAGTGGGAGACTATAACTTGCTATTGTTGGTTGAGACTTAGGTGTTGACTTATTATGTGGGTTGGTCCACCTAGAGATACTCATCTGACTTTATGAGTAAGGAGTTTGGTATTATATCCAGAGGATAGGAAAGGGATAAGTTTGGTTCTGAGTTGAGATAAGTCTGTGGCAGTATGGACTAGGGTTTGGTGTAATATTAATAATCTAGCATGTGCGGAATTGAGCTGGGTTGGCTAATGGGGCGTAAGTTAATTAATTTTGACTTAATGAGTAGATCCAGTTGGCTATTGCTATCCTCTGCTAATTATGATGGTAATTGTTAATTAAGGGATACTACGTTGTGCGTGGGTGGGCTAAGTAAGTAGACGGGATTGTCTTTTATTGAGCCATCTAGCACGGGCAGTTCTGTTGTATGAGTGTGTAGACTCAGCAGACTGTATTTTATTTTAGTTAAACTCCAGCTCATTCCATAACTAGGATAGATTTGATGCGTACAGGGTGCGCGGCGTACAGGGTGCGCGTATACACATGTAAGGCTTAATGTTATCTTGTCTGGAATCAAATTAAGTTTTCTTCCTGATCTAGATAATGGCCGTTGTTATAATATAAGAATTATAACGTGTGGGATAGCCCTATGTCAGCCTGTAGTTAAGCCAAGGGAAGTAAACATGTTACTTGGTAGGCTTACATCTTATACTCGAGTTGGCTCCCTGGAGTGCTCACAAAGTAAATTATACGTTACTGTTTGATAGACATACTAGACCTTCCCCATATTTAGTTTACAATGTGAATATGATTATTATTAACTTTTATGTTTTCTTTTGATGCATTATCTTGTTTTAGCATGATGTAATGATTAACTGATGAGGCGTGCTGTTAATTCCTTTTTTTTTTTGGTTCTTCTTCAGCGCGCCTATCGGTTGGGTTTAATAAGATAAGATAAGATAAGATAAGAATCACTTTATTATCCCATATGGGAAATTCGTTTTCACAGAGTGTTTAACAGCACACATGTGGTACATACACATGTACTGTTTATTGTATTGTCTATTGTCCTGGTTTATTGTATTGTTTATTGTTTTGGTTTATTGTGCTGTTTATTGTCTCGTGTTTATCGTAATGTCTTGTTTATTGTATTGCCCTGGTTTATTGTGGTTTATTGTATTGCCCTGGTTTATTGTGGTTTACTGTACTGTCATGTGTTTATTGTATTGTGTTTAATATTTGATTTGTTATTTTCTTTTCCTTTTAATAAAATTGTTGTCCTCTCAAAACCTGATAGTTTTGTTTGTATGTTTGACTGTGTAGAGAGCCCCGCTCGTCTCGTCCTGTGTTACATTATTTGGTGTCAGATTAGATAGCTATAGATAGAGAGAGACCCGCTCGGTTTACCCGTCCCGTAGCCCCTGTTACACATACTCAAAACCTCTATGCTTCACATGTGTTTGTCAAAAGATCCTTTTCCTTCTACATGTACCAACAGAGCCCTGACTTAGTTGGGCCATAAGCACAAGGCCTCGCGACGGAACTGTTCGGCTTTGTATTTAGCGATTTATTGCCCCGACTTGGTTTATTGCGTCATGGATTGGACACGCCCCTTAAACACCCTTTGATAAAGGATGTTACATTGTGCAGTTTGAGCCATTTCTGGATAATTATCTCTTAATTTATTCACCAGCGCAGAACTGCGTAGGAATAAATTACATAGGTATAAGGAATATGCGGCCGTGTTTACTTACCTCCATGAACAGTGGTTATCGACTTTTGATGCAGTCAGGTGCACAGAATGTTCTCTTGTGGCCAACACAGTAAATCGTTGTGTGTGTCTTTGTTTTCCGGAGTTATCTGCTCTTGGCATTTGCACCTCTCTTTTTCTTGTTCTTGTGTGTGTGTGTGTGTGTGTGTGTGTTTGTTTGTGTGTGTGTGTGTTTGTGTGTGTGTGTGTGTGTGCGTGCGTGTGTGTGTGTGTTTGTGTGTGTGTGTGTGTGTTTGTGTGTGTGTGTGGTGGGGATTAGTTCTTTTTTTTTTTCAATTTGGCCCGGGCAGCTTCTTTGTTAGGCCGGCTCTTCTAGACTTTCAGTTGCCAAGGTATGTTTAACGTGTACAACCTGCACACTCGCCCTCCGATTTTTTCGTCCTCATCCCAGAAGACTAGGTGCTCGATCCTACCTACCACATCATTATCAGCCACAGGAATTTCCCCCCAAAATTACAACATGCCTGTGCTGACAAGGATGCGAACACGGTGCCTTCGGCATGAGAGACAAGCACCTTGCTTGTAGACCAGCGTGTCCCACTTATGTACGCTCATGAGATTCAGTAGAATTTTCTGTAATTTTAGTGTCTTGCATTCCCATCCGCATTCCTCCCCCATTCCCTCTCTCCCAAGCCCTTTCAGCCTATTTTTAAAATATTATTATTATTATTATGAGGATTGTCCGAAAAGTAAGATGAAAATGGTCACTGAATATACAAATTATGAACCGAGTGTGAAACTTTGACATAAGTAACTTGCACCATTCGATGGGTTCTTTGCACAGTCCCCACGAAGAATAATGCTTTGAGGCCCTTCAAACGACATTTAGACAGGAAAAAGGATCCACAAAGATGACGATCTTGTTGCAGAGGTGCCAAATTGGCTACAGCCGCTTGGCGAGACTTTTTTCAAGGAGGGTATTAATTCTCTCATAAACCGTTTGGATAAATGCAAGAATCTTCACAGGAACTACGTGGAGGGGTCTAAGTAGCTGAATGGTGTTGGTAGCTTATGTGAAAGTTTCATTCGCATCCCAATAATTTGTATACTCGGTGACCATTTTCACCTTACTTTTGGGACAACCTAACTATTATTATGATATTGTCACAGAGGACAGGATTTGCTGTGCTCATTTCTCAGTCATGGCAATTTCAGAATGCCTTTAACCCTTTACTTGCCAACTCCGGAAAGTTACAATTTTCAAATTCCTGTTATTTTTAGAGTTGATAATTGCAGTAGTTTCAAACCGTGAGTAAAGAATCTAAATAGTGAAAAAAATTGATTTTCTACTAAAGACTTTCAGTTTTCCATGATTTTACAAGCAACATTACTGTTGACAGTTCACGAGTTTGCAGTGCTGGCATTCAAAGAGTTAAAATGAAATATAAATGGACACAATCACCAGATCTGTCGGTTTTCATTCTCTGGGGTAAGTGGTTGAGTTTTACGGCACATCAGCACGATAACGGCAACTTTTGTGCCTTTAACTGTCCTTTGGGTACTCTATTTATGATTGATATTCAGAGTTTCATCAATTGAAATTTCACAAGTGGAATTCAATAGTTTTTGTATAAATTTTATCGCATTGGTAAAATTATTAAATTTGTTTTGTATGGATCTGAAAAGAGTTTTGCAAAGTCGTACAAACGTTTTTAAATCTAATTGTAGATCTTGGTCTCTTTCAGAAAGGACAGGACATGGGGCAAAGGGTTTGGTTTTATTTCATATAAGTATGTTCATTTCTCAGCTATTTACCAATGCACTTCCCGGATTTACTAAGAAAATAATATAGGTTATAATGGTGTGCATTTCCTGTCTGCCAGCATCTGACTTTGCCGTTCCGGGCTTAGTATGATCTCAACTTTACACAGCCATGTTACTTAATTTATGTCATTAAACAGGAATGTCATTTGTAACCATTTGTTACTCAGGGACAATTGTGATCAGTTTTTGTGTCTGTCGTTAATTGATTTTGAGCTTTCAATATTAAATTTTGTTTTTTGTATTTGTATTTGTATTTGTATAATTCTTTAATCCCATTCGGGAAATTTGCCTTTGTGCCATTGCAGCCCAGTTACAACTGGAGCAGGCATGTCGTCGCCACAGTGCAGCGCCGGTCGGCGGGGTTTTTTTTCTGGGGAGGGGAGAGATGGGGGAGGAGGGGAGGGAATGGTGGGGATGAATTTGATTTAATTTTGCCCGGCAGCGGCCTGTTCGGCCTGCTCTTTACGATTTCCAACTGCCAAGGTATTTTTAACGTGCGCAACGTGCACACGGGCCCTCCGAAATGTTTCGTTATTATCCGAGAAGACTAGGTACTCGACCCTACTGCCCAATAGGATCAGGGACACGAAAATATGAGAAAAATGACAAATCTTCCAACATGCCTGCAAACCCGGGACCCTTGACATGAGAGGCGAGCACCATGCCTCTAGACCACCTTGTCCACCCCCTCTAGACCACCTTGTTTTGAGTGTCCTGATACCATGATACTGCCATCCTCTGGGGCTGCTATCAGAATTTGAAACAGATAAGCGCCAGCATTAAAGTGTAGGAAACTTAAAGAAACAAGTCCTAGCTGGCTAAGGGAGATATCATACTAAGTTAGGTAAAAAAAAAAAAAGAGCAGAGTCATTTAGGGATAAAAAGTCTATGAAATGTGCACATACTGATAAAGGTACCAAACTTTGAGTGTGAATCGACTACTTCAAAATATACAAAATGTGATATAGAACCACTCTGAGAGACAGGAACCGTTGGAAGTTGACAGGACTATTTTTGTGGGCATGCGTGAAACAGGAACACCGCTGTATCCGAAATATCGGCCATTTTCTGTCTTCTCTTTTAGTTTGCGTTTCATTGTATATGGAATGAAAACACTCGCCAAAGTGAACCCAAAAGACTGACCTGCAATCACTGCCATCGCACTCTCGGGTCAAACATTGGTAGAATAAGCCACGAGAGAAGCTGTCAGTCAAAGTGAAAGTGAATATTCTAGCTGCTAAGACCGTCTGTAAAGACGCTAAAGGCCATATACATTGTATAGTTCGTGTATTATTTCTTACGCGAGCCTTTGTTACATACAACTTTTTCTTTTAGTCACATTTTGACTTTGCATAAGAATATAGCCTTGCTGCAACCATACAGTTTTTCTTTGGTTTTTATAATATTTCAGCAAGTTGCGTGTGTGCGTCTGGCCTTGGTTTGTTGAATGTTAGGGAATTAGAGGTGGCAGAGAGATGGGAAGGAAACCCTTCATTTCTATGAAAAAACTAATAAAATAATTGATTTTGTTTGGGCTTTATTAGATAATAAATCCCGTCAACCAACGTCAGTTTGTTCATTGTTTAGTATGAAAATAATATGTGTCTTCATGTTGTAATTGTCAGTTTATCCTCTCAGTCCCATCAAGTTCATATCCCCGTAAAGGACACCGCCATCAAGTCTCACGCCGAACATAATGCATACAATAACTTAAGTCAATCACAATACAAAACCGCTGTTGTGTGACTGTCGTCGTGATCTTGAAGGCTTAACGGATCCTGTACACAGACTAGGTCCTGTATGGTGGGAGGGGTGCATTCTTGGGTTAGAAATTATTCTTCATGTAGAACCACTTGGAGGTGTTATCTCACTCCCATTTCGTGACGTGGACCCACAGCTCGCCCCGCCCTTTCTGAAAGAGGCGAAGATCTACAATTTGATTAAAAACTTTTACACACATTTACAAAATTCTTTCCTGATCCATACAAAAAAAAAAAAAAAGAGAATTTAACTGATATGATAAAATTTATACGGAACTATAATTTTAATTCCATCTGTGAAATTTAAACTGGTGAAGTTCTGAATACCAAATATAAATAAAATACTCAAATAGGCTGTGAACGGCCCAAAAAAAAAAGTGGCCTGTTTCACCCCGACAGGCCGTAGAACCCAAACTCAAACTCAAATATTCTATATAATTTTCTAACAACAAAAAAAAGGTTTAATAAGCTCCGAGGTCCTTTGGTTTCTCGGGGGCCTCAGCCCAATGCTGTTGGCCCCAAAGTTTTAATAATTTGGTATGAAACCCATTCAAATGCGCACGTGGTGGGATTGTTTAGTGCTGTGAAACCACAGGGTTTTTTGTGCAACTAAAATCAGTAGAGGATCCTTATTGTAATTATACTACAGGGCTCGGGAAAGGTGTTAAGATGAATGCATACCTTGCTTATCTGACTTTACCTCTGTGCGGGGATTTTCCGGGGGTTCACTGCAAGAAATGATTAATTCCTTCTTTGTCAAAATGGACATAATCTCCCCCTGCACCAACCGGCGTCTAAGCATACGATTGTGAGATTGTCGAACTCTTAAAATGTAAATTAAAGTCGCCTTTATTTTGTTGGAGTACAAGGGCCCTTTCGATACATTCAGTGTAGACCGTATCGGTATCAGCCATAAGGTTTGGGTCCTTGGACGTGCCACCGAACAGTGAATGCTCTAAGGACAAAGGAGAGATAAGTTTATAATGATTAGTTAGCCCGCTAACTCGGGAAATACACAGATGTGATTTTAAAGTAGAGTTTTGATCACCATTGTGTAAATTGAAGTGCAGAACGAAATTTCCTATCTTACTCTTTAATTCTACTCGAAGAAAGTGCGTCTTTTTTTTTTCGTAGCTCAAACTGTCCTAATACTTTCTTCTGTTCAACTCAGTTGTGGCTCAAAATCAACGAAAGTATTAAAAATATAGCGAATTTCAAGACCTTTTAAGATATGCCCACGAACCCTTGTGCGTCTTTCTATGCCTGAAATGATATTTGTACAATTTAAGGCCCAGCGGTTAAAAAGCCTTTAATGATTATATTATAGTCTTAATTCCTTTATGATGTGATGATGTAACCCCGCAAAAAGCAGGATTCGAACTTGCGACTTCTTGCATCGGAAGCAGGCATTCTAATCGCTAGTTAAACATGTCACATTGAGGTGGGAAAAAATCTGTTAGGATGGTAAGAGTGGCAAATGACAGGGTATGATAATTATCATATCATTTAATGTGTGATTTGAGGCCTGGCAACTCCATTACGTACACGGCTGTGGGATACGTCGGTCTAAAGGCAAGCTACTCGGCCCTCCTGCCGTAGGTACCGGGTTCGATTCCGGGTCGGTACAGACATGTTAGAATTGGAGGGGAAAAATTCCTGTCTCTGACCTTATGGTAGGGTAGGATCGAGCACCTAGTCCTTTTGGATAAGGACGAAAAACTCGGAAGGCCCGTGTGCAGGTTGTGTACGTTAAAGATACCCCCCCCCCCCTTTGGCAGCTGAAAATCGAGAAGACCAGGCCTAACAAGACCGCTGCCCAGACAAAATAATAATAAAAATAAATAAAAAAAACTAGCACAAAACACAAAAAAATTCATAAAAAAAAAATAATAATAAGAAACCTGAGGTGTAAATGGGAAGAACAGGGAAGTTCAAGCAGGTAGGGGGTAATAGGACATGATGATGTTGAGATCTTTAGTTGAGGAAGTTTCGCTGCCCTTGACATTTATACCTCACTATTCTTCTTATTATTATTCCTGTTGTGCCAGGGATTCGTTTTTTTACAATTTTGCCCGGGCAACGGCCTGTGCGGCCTGCTCTTTTCCATTTCCAACTGCCAAGGTATTTTTAACGTGCACAACGTGCACACTGGCCCTCCGAATTTTCTTCGTCCTTATCCGAGAAGACTAGGTGCTCGGTCCTACCTATTATAGGATCAGGGACAGGAAAATATGAGAAAAATCCCAAATTCCAACATGCCTGCACCAACTGGGATTCGACGCTGATACCTTCGGCGTGAGAGGTGAGCACCTTGCCTCTGCACCGCGGAGTCCACCCGGTAACAGGGCATTGAGTCGCCTCCATTCTTGTAATATAATACATTGTGGACTATTCCAGCAACCAACCCCACGTAAAAACGATGTGCCAGAATGAGGTCAAGTTTGGTCAAAGGAATAACATCGTTCGTAGGTAGATCCGCTGGTCATGACATCCTGTGGACGTAGGGAATCTACCCTTACGGCAATCCTACCAATATTGCGGAAATTCTACACAAATCTACATGGGACTGACGTTGGCATGCTGGCTGAGATGGAGTTAACCGTGGCGTCACGCACGAATGAGACTGAAGCAAATCTGTCTTGCTAGTTGATTGAAAAGGAACTTCAAGTCTGAGTCAAACCGACTCTTAGCTCTAAGTAATGCTGCCCTGGCCTTCTTTCACCTTTCTGATACAAAAGGAGAATGAAAAGCAAATAGACAAGTACGTGCCTGTATTTTATTTGGACTTTGGAACGAACACACGAAGTCAATTAAATAAAGATTTAATGTCGTGGAATTCACTCCAATACATTCTCATCTTTATTCAGTGAATACTTTTTTTATTTTTTTTCGTACAGTTCAAATAGTCTTGTGAGGGCAAAGAAAATGCAGTATTCACACACACTCATGAATGCTTGCTTGCTTTCTCTCTCTCTCTCTCTCTCTCTCTCTCTCTCTCTCTCTCTCTCTCTCTCTCTCTCTCTTATTTCCTCTCTCCCACACAATACACACATATCACACACACATACACAGAGAAAGGAGGAGAGACGGAGACTGTGTAAGGAAACAGAGGAAAGGGAGGGAGAAAGAGCCGGGGAGGGGGAGAAGGGAGGGAGAGAAGGATCAAGGGATAGACACACAATACAGACACACTGAGAGATCGAGGCAGAGATTGGAGAGAGGCAGAGCGAGAATACGAAGAGACAGGGACAGAGAGATAGAGAGTTGAAAGGCAGAGAGAGTGTGTGAGACAGAGAGGCGGAGAAAGAGAGACACCCAGACAGATGGCAGACACTTACACACACACACACACACACACACAAATAACGCATACAGCCTACTATTTTAAACACCTTCTTTTCTCACCCATTAGAATGGCACATTTTTGATAGGTTTAGTGTTAGGATAAATGTAATGGGGTGAACCATTACAGGGCTGAGAACATAGCGCATTGTAGTGAGAATCACAGGTAGAAACTAACACTGACATACCTACAGGTGTGTGTTTGGAGGGGAGAAGGGGGGGGGGGTGGGTGTGGGGGGAGGGAAGTGAGAATCACATGTAGAAACTAACACTGACATATCTACAGGTGTGTGTGTGGAGGGGTGAAGGGGGGGTGGGTGTGGGGGGGAAGTGAGAAGCACATGTAGAAACTAACACTGACATACCTACAGGTGTGTGTGTGAAGGGGGGGTGTGGGGGTGTGAAGTGAGAATCGCAAGAAGAAACTAACACTGACATACCTACAGGTGTGTGTGTGAAGGAGGGGTGTGGGGGTGTGAAGTGAGAATCGCATGTAGAAACTAACACTGACATACCTACAGGTGTGTGTGGAGGGGTGAAGGGGGGGGGTGTGGGGCAGGGAAGTAAGAATCACATGTAGAAACTAACACTGACATACCTACAGGTGTGTGTGTGGGGGGGGGGGTGAAGGGAGGGGTGGGTGTGAGGGGGGAATTGAGAATCGCATGTAGAAACTAACACTGACATACCTACAGGTGTGTGTGTGGAGTGGTGAAGGGGTGGGGGTGGGTGTGGGGGGAGAAGTGAGAATCACATGTAAAAACTAACACTGACATACCTACAGGTGTGTGTGTGGAGTGTCACAAATCCCAGACTGGGAGATGTAATAAGTTATGACAGGACAACAATCACGAACAAACAAGTTTAACACTTAACAAAACAATCCATCAGACTCACACATTTATTAAACATAATTATACAGATAATAGCGCAATTACATACATTATATTATTGAAATCAACTGCCGTACAACGGCCTTATTCTCACACACACTCTCCCTCGGATCCACAATCCGGTAGTTACTCCTAAAGGCACTTCGGCCTCAGCCTCTCCCCTCAGGGTCTTAATAGCACATTGATAATTCACTGGCACCGCAGTCTCTCAATATCACCTTCCTATTGTCATACACCTCAGCATTCCCCTAGCACCTCAGCAGGGCAATAACACATTATCATTTCAATAGACATTATCATTTCAATAGTACATTCTCCCCTCAACATGGCAATAGTGCATTATCACATTCACGCTCATATCTACGTCCCTGTCCGTGGCCTGACTGCCACGACTTTATGTGCCTCTACTGTCCTGCACTGACAGCCTCACTTCTGGCCTATGTGTGGCCTCCGGCCCTATGCTGGCCTATCCCCTGTGCTCATCGAGGTGGCTCTGCGGCCCGTCCTCGACACCAGTCATCACTGGAAAGACTCTCTCACTAGTCTTCTCGACTGCTCCCCTTATGTCCGCCCGATGGGCCCTTATTCACAGGTCCGTTCCGTAGGACCTTCTAACTTGCAGTGATAGTAACACAGCGCTTTCGCCTCATTCAGACCCCCCCACTACTCACGACAGCACGCTTATCTTACTTGTCTACCGTGAGTCCTTCTTACTCTACACCCGCTCTGTAGCAATCCCCTTAATTGCAATCACTCCACTCGTGACATCATCCCCCACCCCAAAAAAATTAATGCAATTAATTTCAAATCGCATCAAGATGACTGTCAACGAGTGAGCGTGAGCAATACGTACACTAAAAAAAATGACCTAGCAGTTCCCCTAGTATATAGAATACCGAAATCAGGGGAAAATATAGGGATCAATATGGCCTGCAATATGCATATATGTGTCACATCATGAATAGCTAACTAATCACAATACTTAATACAGAATCAAAACCCACTCAACCTCTCAACCATCCTTCATATCATATTTATAATGTCAATATTTTAAAGTCGACTCATTCACACAGATCCTGTCAATGTTCCTGTCCTCTGATGTATAAGCTCCTGAAATCTTCCCCTAGGCTCGACTAAGGTAGTCGGCGATATGATTGCTGGTTCCTGGAATTGGTTGAATAACGAAGGTATACGGCTGCAAAGCCAATGCCCATCTAGACAAGCGTGGGCTGGACGAACGATTCTTCGACAAAAATGTCAGTGGCTTGTGGTCTGTCTGGATACAAAATTTTCGTCCCATGAGATAACGTCCTAATTTCTGGACGGACCACACAATGGCAAGACACTCACGCTCTATCACAGAATACTTTCTTTCTCTCTGCAATAACTTCCTACTGACATAACATACAGGATGGAGACATTCGTTCCTCTCCTGTAGAAGACAAGCGCCGACACCAGAGTCCGACGCATCCGTTCTGAGGATAAAATTAGTTCGAAAATCGGGTAATAGCAGAATGGGTGACGATGATAATGCTGTCACCAAATTATCAAATGCTGTCTGACATTCAGACGTCCACTGGACCTTATCGGGTTGTCCCTTCTTAGTAAGGTCAGTAAGAGAAGATGACAAGGAGGAAAAATTTGGAATGAACTTTCTGTAATAATTTAAAATTCCCACTAAGCTTCTGACTTGTTTCTTTGTTTTAGGGATTTGCAACCCTACTAACTTGTCAATTTTTGTTTCTTCAGGTCTCTGAACACCTCTACCCACAATATGTCCTAAGAATACTATCTCTGGACATGCCAAATCCATCTTTGCGGGTTTAGCAGTTAACCAAAAATGACGTAATCGTTGAAAAATTACTGTTAGTGTCTGAATATGATCAGACCATGTCGACGTATGGCATGCTATATCGTCAAAGAATGACACGACATTAGGTATGTCCTTTAATACCAGTATGAGAATACAGATACTCTGGTCTCTCATGAAACCTCTGCAGCATATCAACATGGACAACCTTACTTGATCCATCAATGTGGATAGCGTAATATACCTTCGAAACAACTCGCTCAATAACACAAGGACCTTTCCATGTCATCAATAACTTATTATGGTCCGTAGGTAACAACAATAGGACCTTGTCTCCTGGCTTAAAAATTCTCAGTTTGGAACCTCTATCTTTATAGTCTTTTGCTCTTTTCGAAGCGATACCAGAAGCTTCTTCCGCTATAGTGCGCGCTGAAGATAGTCTTTCTCTTAAATCAACAAGGTCTATCGAAACCTTTTTAAACGGTTCCGAAACCGTGGGGATCTTTTGAAGGGGAGCCTGGGGTGTACGACCCTTATGCGTCGTCTTTTGGCACGCACTGCACGTCTTACAATATAAACGTACATCTCTGTATACTGATGGCCAATAAAAATCTTTCAGAACTCTCTGCTTGGTTCTAGCACTTCCCATATGACCCGCTAATGGAACATCATGGGCCAGACGCAATACTGTAGCAATTAACGACCGTTGCACGACGACCTGCTTTTGAACGGAAGCCACTGTGACGTACATACGGAACAGAATGCCCGCCTGAACAACAAAGGAGGACGAGCCGTTCTTATATTTCCTCGTTTTCTCGGTTCGCGCTTCCCCAAAACATGGTTTTCATGATGGGTCCTCCCTTTGTAATCTCGCCAAGCGCTCTGGCGTGATATCTAGGTTGACCGCTGGCGTAGCCAAAGGTCTAATCTTATCTTTATCAGCTACCCGTCGACGTGTTTCGACCGCGGCGCAAAAGTCAATACCTTTTGATTGCGACCATGCTTGCACGTTCTCATCGGAAGGGGAAACTACCCGTGATACATTCCCAATGATGAGCTGGGCGCCTGGAAAACAACCAACGACTGCTTCGACTTCCCCGCTAAGGAAAGGTGTATCTATCATTATTCTTGCCATGGGTAATTTCTCAATGGCCCCCGAAAATTGGATGCACGGGACAGTCTCACCTGTAAGCTGTGAATCCCGAATGCAGTCCCTATGCACTCCCACAACGGTAGATCCTGTATCTCGTAAAACCGAGACCGGTTCGTCCCCAACAAACCCCGGATAAACCCTAAGACCACCTCCTGTATGACATGAATTTATAACGGGGATCTTTCTCCCACAAGGTAAAACACCGGAAGATAATAACTTCTCACAACTGGGACACTTAGAATACTGTCCGTCTCCGTTGTCCGATGTAACACACGCAGCCGCATGATGAAATTTATTAGGATAACATGGACTGGAGCTACTGTCCACGTCCGCCGCTATCCTACCTGCAGGGCAATTCACGCTGATGTGATCTGCTCTACCGCAGTTCCAACACTTCGCGGCCCTACACTCGCGTGAAAAGTGACCCACGCGTCCTCAAGTCCAACACTCCGCTCCCTGTGCTGCACTAGGCCTGGGTCCCCGTGACCCATCGCGACCGGAACTAGAGTCCCTATGCCGTCGGTCATCGGCAAAGGTCACAAATCGCCCCCGGCCATTACCGCGACCTAGCCCTCCTGCTCGGTCAAACTTAACGGATCCATATGCCGGTGATTGGTGATAGCCCCTACGCTGCCCCTGGGCTTGCCCGCTATAGGCACCACTCTGACGCGACCTGTCCCTAAGTCCTGCCGGCGATCCCTCGACAACGGCGACGTACCCAGCATCTTGGACGTACGCCCTGGCGACTGGTTTGGACAGATGCGCCGTACGATATGCCTCCGCCAACTTAGACGCCTCCTGCACCGTCGCGGGTTCGTTCTCTTTCAGGAAAGCCACCAGATCTTTGTGGCACGACGCGTACAGCTGGTCACGGATCATTAGGTCTTTCAGTTTAGCGAAATCCGTGCCCACATGCGCCAAGTCTACCCAGTTCGCGAAATACTCCGTTAGTCTCGCGACGAAGGCAGCAAAGTCCTCCCTGGTATCTGCACGTGCTCGCCTAAACTGCTCCCGGAAATATTCCTCGGTACGCGCAAATCGGCGAAGCAGCAAAGCCTTCAGCTTATCGTAATCTTGCACGTCTTCGCGCTGTAGCTCTTTAAAGTAGGTTAACGCTCGCCCCTGCAATAGAGACGCCAGGTACGTGGCCCATAATTCCTTATTTTCCCCCCATTGCAATTGTGCGTTCAGTTCGAACCTGTAAAGGAAGGCGTCTATGTCGTCCTTCCGGTCGTCGAACGTAGGGAGCTTAATCCTAACGCCACCTTTATTGTGTACCTGCCGCTCAGCCGTTTCCGCTGGCGTATTCTTCTTGAGTTCTAACTCCGCGATTCTCATTCGCGTCTCTCTCTCCTGTTGGTTATCCCTAGCTTCTATCTCCCTTAACTTTAACTCCCTCTCCTGCTCCTGAGCCTTTTTTTCCTGAGCCTCTTTTTCCTGCTCTCTATCCTTAGCACGCTCATCGCGCAATTCTGCCTGCTGTTCTTTAATCCAGCCGCGTAGCTCTTCTCCCTCCAGGCCAAGTTCCTTACCCAACTTCATTAGTTGTTGGAGTTCCGCCATTTCACAGATTTATGGTTATGGTATGTATTATAAGACGACCAACCTGTCGGTATGATCACTAACGCTACGTCCAGAGACCTGAGATCACACCAGATATAACAATACCCAGTTGTCTCAAATACAATTCAGAAATTTACCTCTACAGCACAACTAATTCTATATCTATAAAATGTATGCACTATTAATTATAACAGAAAATAGAAACGACAAGAATGAAGAAATATAGTAGAAGGACCACAAGTACGTCAAGGACAACGAACCCGACTAGGACAAAGACGTAAAAAAGAAAATATAATGGAAAAAAAAAAATGCAACCTAACTACGCCGATTACACAACAAGGTACGAACAAGAACAGAGTCTGAAAAAAAAGAACGTATCTACAGAAAGGTAAGAGAGGGACAAGAGAGACGTCTTCCTAAAACAACGAGGAAGATGGAACGGCACAATCTAAACAAAAATACAGGTCCCTATAGAACTGTTCACTGTGATGAACGAAGTTCCAAATTTAGCCCACCTCCCGAAGAGGATAAACTACGCTCACCACAGCAAACCCGCGCCACCGCCCGTATAATCTATAACGACAACAACAACAGCAAAAACAGGGAAAAAGACAGATTAAAGGAACAGCCCACAATCCAGGGCACAAAAATTTTGACTTTTACTTAACTTTAAAATTTTGAGTTTAACTCCTCCCCTTAATCGGAGCTCTGGCCGCTTGACTCCTCAGGCTGGCACACACTCTGCAGAAATTTAAGTACACATTAATACATATTCATCAAAATACATGCATCACTACATATTCATAAATATACATAAATCATATCATGAAAATTCCATTCATCCCACGAACAAAGACAACAGCATGAATTCCTAGCACAACAGAAAAACAACTAGATATAACGAATACACAATGTCAAAATGACCACAGGTAAACAGGACGAGCCCCCAATGTCACAAATCCCAGACTGGGAGATGTAATAAGTTATGACAGGACAACAATCACGAACAAACAAGTTTAACACTTAACAAAACAACCCATCAGACTCACACATTTATTAAACATAATTATACAGATAATAGCGCAATTACATACATTATATTATTGAAATCAACTGCCGTACAACGGCCTTATTCTCACACACACTCTCCCTCGGATCCACAATCCGGTAGTTACTCCTAAAGGCACTTCGGCCTCAGCCTCTCCCCTCAGGGTCTTAATAGCACATTAATAATTCACTGGCACCGCAGTCTCTCAATATCACCTTCCTATTGTCATACACCTCAGCATTCCCCTAGCACCTCAGCAGGGCAATAACACATTATCATTTCAATAGACATTATCATTTCAATAGTACATTCTCCCCTCAACATGGCAATAGTGCATTATCACATTCACGCTCATATCTACGTCCCTGTCCGTGGCCTGACTGCCACGACTTTATGTGCCTCTACTGTCCTGCACTGACAGCCTCACTTCTGGCCTATGTGTGGCCTACGGCCCTATGCTGGCCTATCCCCTGTGCTCATCGAGGTGGCTCTGCGGCCCGTCCTCGACACCAGTCATCACTGGAAAGACTCTCTCACTAGTCTTCTCGACTGCTCCCCTTATGTCCGCCCGATGGGCTCTTATTCACAGGTCCGTTCCGTAGGACCTTCTAACTTGCAGTGATAGTAACACAGCGCTTTCGCCTCATTCAGACCCCCCCACTACTCACGACAGCACGCTTATCTTACTTGTCTACCGTGAGTCCTTCTTACTCTACACCCGCTCTGTAGCAATCCCCTTAATTGCACTCACATGTAGAAACTAACACTGACATACCTAAAGGTGTGCGTGTGAAGGGGTGTAGGGGGAGTGTGGGTGTGTGAAGTGAGAATCGCATGTAGAAACTAACACTGACATACCTACAGGTGTGTGTGGGGGGGTGAAGGGGGTGTGGGTGTGGCGGGGGGGGGGGAATTGAGAATCGCATGTAGAAACTAACACTGACATACCTACAGGTGTGTGTGTGGAGGTGTGAAGGGGTGGTGTTGGGGTCGGAAGTGAGAATCACATGTAGAAACTAACACTGACATACTTACAGGTGTGTGTGTGGAGGGGGGAAGGGGGGTGTGTGGGGGGGGGAAGTGAGAATCACATGTACAAACTAACACTGACATACCTACAGGTGTGTGTGCGGATGGGGGAAGGGGGGATTTGAGGGGGGGGGGGGAAGTGAGAATCGCATGTAGAAACTAACACTGACATACCTACAGGTGTGTGTGTGGAGGGGGGAAAGGGGGGATTTGAGGGGGGGGGAGTGAGAATCGCATGTAGAAACTAACACTGACATACCTAGAGGTGTGTGTATGGAGGGGTGAAGGGGAGGTGTGGAAATGTGAAGTGAGAATCACTTGTAGAAACTAACACTGACATACCTACAGGTGTAATTGTGGAGGGGTGAAGGGGGGGGGGTGTGCGGGTGTGAAGTGAGAATTGCATGTAGAAACTAACATTGACATACCTACAGGTGTGTGTGTGGAGGGGGATAAGGGGGGGTGTGGGGATGTGAAGTGAGAATCACTTGTAGAAACTAACACTGACGTACTTACAGGTGTGTGTTTGAAGGGGTGAAGGGGGGGGGGGGTGTGGGGGTGTGAAGAGAGAATCGCATGTAGAAACTAACACTGACATACCTACAGATGTGTGTGTGGAGGCGTGAAAGGGGGGGGGAAGTGAGAATCACATGTAGAAACTAACACTGACATACCTACAGGTGTGTGTGTGGAGGGGTGAAGGGGAGATGTGGGGGGGGGGAATGAGAATCGCATGTAGAAACTAACACTGACATACCTACAGGTGTGTGTGGAGGGGGGAAGGGGGGGGGTGTGGGGGAGGGAAGTGAGAATTACATGTAGAAACTAACACTGATATACCTACAGGTGTGTGTATGGAATGGGGAAGGTGGTGGTGTGGGGGGGGGGGAAGTGACAATCACATGTAGAAACTAACACTGACATACCTACAGGTGTGTGTGTGAAGGGGGGTTGTGGGGGAGGGAAGTGAGAATCACATGTAGAAACTAACACTGACATACCTACAGGTGTGTGTGTGAAGGGGGGTTGTGGGGGGGGGGGAGTGAGAATCACATGTAGAAACTAGCACTGACATACCTACAGGTGTGTGTGTGGAGGGGTGAAAGGGGGGGGGAAGTGAGAATCACATGTAGAAACTAACACTGACATACCTACAGGTGTGTGTGTGGAGGGGTGAAAGGGGGGGGGGAAGTGAGAATCACATGTAGAAACTAACACTGACATACCTACAGGTGTGTGTGTGGAGGGGTGAAGGGGAGGTGTGGGGGAGGGGGAGTGAGAATCGCATGTAGAAACTAACACTGACATACCTACAGGTGTGTGTGTGGAGGGGTGAAGGGGAGGTGTGGGGGGAGGAGTGAGAATCGCATGTAGAAACTAACACTGACATACCTACAGGTGTGTGTGTGGAGGGGGGAAGGGGGGGGTGAGGAGAGAAACAAACACTGGTATAAATAAGAGAAACAAAGAGAGAGAGGGGGTGGGGGGGGTGTGAGTGGTGGAGTAACTAATGCAGAAACAAACACACAAACAGAGAAAGAGAGAGATTAAAAAATATACGGACAGAGAGAGAGACAAACAGACAGACAGACAGACAGACAGACAGAAAGACAAACAGACAGACAGACAGAAAGACAGACAGAAAGACAAACAGACAGACAGACAGACAGACAGAAAGACAAACAGATAGACAGACAGACAAATAGACAGACAGACAGCCAGACAGAAAGACACACAGACAGACAGAAAGAGCAACAGACAGACAGACAGACAGATAGAGAGACAAACCGACAGACAGACAGACACACAGAAAGACAAACCGACAGAAAGACAAACAGACATACAGAAAGACAAACAGACAGACAGACAGACAAACAGACAGACAGAAAGACAAACCGACAGACAGACAGACAGACATACAGACAAACAGACAGCCAGAAAGACAAACAGACAGACAGAAAGACATACAGACAGACAGACAAACTCAACACCTCAAAGATTTCTATATCAACTTTCCCACCATCACGTGACCTGCACTTGACCAAAAAACAACATAAAATAAATAAAAAAAACACTGTGACCGTCTTATACAGGTTTATTGTACATCTGGCACATCTGGACAGGTTTTACCAATCAAGAACTTTCCCACTTTTGTTAATGTCAATTGTGTGACAGCCGCCACTGTGTGGACAGGTCAGGTCGTACACCCAGTCCCTCAGCCTCCCCAGTATGTAGACAGGTGCACCACTGGAGCCAGGACAGGTGGTCGCTGTGTACATGTAACTAGCCCTGCCATAGCCCCAACTGTCAGGATTCCTGTTGGTGACTTGACCAATGCTGATTTGTTTCCTCAGTCCGTGCGGGTGAGACACGACCACGGTCAGTAGATGAGAAGAATTGTAATGCAACAATTTAGCCAAGTCAGCAATTTCATCATCATCTGTATCGTCTGCCAGCAGCCAGGCCGTGATATTCAGCTTTATGTAGTAATTTATGTACTTGTCCTTCACCCACTGGACACCGTCCTGCTGCTGGACATAAGTCTGGTAGTTTTCCTCAAGGTCACGGAAACCTGTCATACAGCGACCAACCTTCTCATACCGACCACTCACACCACTGAGTTTCTCTCCCCACCTATCACCACCACAGATCCTCACCTCAAGCAACTCCCCATAGACAGACAACTTGTCCCCTGGTTGGATGTTGTGTTTACTCTTGTATTCCTCCAATCTCTGTTCTGCTTCAGCAATCGTCATATTCCTCCATCTGTCTATCCACTCACTACACTTCTCCATCACCTTTTGACCACGCCTATAGAGTACAGAAATCTTGTCTAACAGATTCTCTTCACTGACATCAGACACATCCTCTAGTCCATGTTCACGCTGTATTTCACCACACAGACGCCAGTAAGTCTTGACTGTCTCCTCCAGCCGCCGTGCCAACTCTAGGTCGTGAGTGACAAATGTAACCTTACTGACGTCATCACTAGCGTCACCCACCACCACATGCACAACTGACCTCAGTGTAGGACAAGAACTCAGGCGTGTTGTGTCATCGTCATAGTCAAAGTAGCACACAGTATCTTTCCCTTCAGACACGTCATAGACCACGTGTGCAGCTGTCACCACGTCAATCCGTGCATAATTTTGTCTGGGTTTTCCCAATGTCCGGCATTCTTCATACGGACAGAGTTTATCTCCATCCCCCCGCTCATCTGTGTATACCCCCACCCACAATACACGTCCACTCCCCCGTCGAAGTTCACCCTTGCCTGTAGCAGGGAAATCTTTAAGTCGTCTGTCACTGGTGCTGTCAACTTTTAAGAGCACGGTTAACTTGACCTGAGCCTTCACCAATGCCAACACACATTCAGTCCTGTATTGTAGAGGAAGATGATCCATACACAAGTCAGACACGGGTATATATTCTGTGTGTCTCGCTGACTTAGGGCATTTCTTGTAGCGATCTCGGAGTGCAGACTCTTCGTTTTCTCCCTCATAAACTATCTCTACCTCATGGTGATCTGTCAGATAGATGGGACATGCAACATCTTTATCTTTCTTTTTATATATTATCTTTTTCATCATCATTTTTATCATAACATGAAGGAGAGAAACAAATTGGAGAGAGGGAAAGCCAAAGTGGACTGACAGAAAAGGAAGAAAGAATAGAAAATTAAAATTTAAAAAAAAAAGAGATGGAGAGAAAGTAAGATAGGGAGAAAAGAAAAAGATAGAGAAAGAATATTTCAGAGACACAGAGAAAGAGAAAAGACAAGAAATGTACAGACAACGAGAAAGATAGCGGGAAAGACAAGACAGGAGGAGATAGAGAGATACAGAGACAGAGAGAGAGAGAGAGAGAGAGTGAAAGATTTAGATTGAGAGATATAAACAGACAGACAGAGATGGAAAGAGAATGAGAGGCATAAAGAGAGAGAGAGAGAGAGAGAGAATGAGACAGAGAGTGACAGAAAGAGAGAGAAGTAGAGAGAGAGATAGAGAGACAGTCAGACAGAAAGGGAAACCGACAGACAGAGGGTGACAGAGAGATAGAGACAGAGATGAGGGAGATAGAAAGAGAGTGCGACACAGAGAGAGAGAGCGAAAGAAAGAGAGAGACACACAGAGAGAGAGAGAGAGAGAGCAACATAAAGACAAAGAGATAGACAGAGAGAGAGAGTGCGACAGAGAGAGAGAGAGAGAGAGCAACATAAAGACAAAGAGATAGAGTGACAGAGAGAGAGTGCGACAGAGAGAGAGAGAGAGAGAGAGAGAAAGGGACAGTTAGAGAGAGATAGAGAAAGAAAAAGAGAGAGAGAGAGAAAGAGAAAGGGACAGAGAAAGAGAGAAAGAAAGAAAGAAAGATGTTAGTTAATGACAAACTTATGGAAATAAAGAACAAACAAACAAAATTATAATGGACCTGAAATGTAGAGAGAAAACAGACAGGTCACCCAGAGGTCAAACTCTACATCTGTATGTGGTTTTAATCTACTGAACTACTGGCATTGGTGGTAGAATCTGGTCAACTACTTCATCATTAACATCGTCATCATCACCATCATCCATCATCCACCACGCCATCTTGACAACTTCATTCACCACCCGACATCAACAACAACTGACCTTGACCTTCATCATCCCGTGTACAAAGTTGTCCAGCTGTTGCCTCCGTCTGTTCTGTATCTTTTGTACACTCTGAAATGTCAGTTAAGTGGACACAATTTGTACACACAAAATTAGTGTACCATCTACGTCATCATATTCTATCTAATTATAATGTCCAGCTATCACTGCCCAGTGTCCAGTTGTCTATATCGGAAATCCTATTCTATCAATCACGTCTAGCTGTCACTACCCAGTGTCCAATTTCTACATCCCATTCTATCTATCATGTCCAGCTATCACTGCCCAGTGTCCAGTTGTCTACATCATATTCTATATCATGTCCAGCTATCACTGCCCAGTGTCCAGTTGTCTGCACCATATTCTATATATCATGTCCAGCTATCACTGCCCAGTGTCCAGTTGTCTACATCATATTCTATATATCATGTAAAGCTTTCAGTGCCCAGTGTCCAGTTGTCTACATCATATTCTATATATCATGTAAAGCTTTCACTGCCCAGTGTCCAGTTGTCTACATCATATTCCATAATATCATGTCCAGCTATCACTGCCCAGTGTCCAGTTGTCTACATCATATTCTATATATCATGTCCAGCTATCACTGCCCAGTGTCCAGTTGTCTACATCATATTCTATATATCATTTCCAGCTATCACTGCCCAGTGTCCAGTTGACTACATCATATATATCATATCCAGCTATCACTGCCCAGTGTCCAGTTGTCTACACCATATTCTGTATATCATGTCCAGCTATCACTGCCCAGTGTCCAGTTGTCTACATCATATTCTATATATCATGTAAAGCTTTCACTGCCCAGTGTCCAGTTGTCTACATCATATTCTATAATATCATGTCCAGCTGTCACTGCCCAGTGTCCAGTTGTCTACATCATATTCTATATATCATGTAAAGCTTTCACTGCCCAGTGTCCAGTTGTCTACATCATATTCTATAATATCATGTCCAGCTGTCACTGCCCAGTGTCCAGTTGTCTACATCATATTCTATATATCATGTAAAGCTTTCACTGCCCAGTGTCCAGTTGTCTACATCATATTCTATATATCATGTCCAGCTATCACTGCCCAGTGTCCAGTTGTCTACATCATATTCTATATATCATGTAAAGCTTTCACTGCCCAGTGTCCAGTTGTCTACATCATATTCTATAATATCATGTCCAGCTATCACTGCCCAGTGTCCAGTTGTCTACATCATATTCCATACAGTGTATCAGTAACTATCACGCTAACAAATTCACACACATACAAAAATTGTCAGTTCTAATTCTCAGCTGACCGTAAGTTTACCCCCCCCCCCCACCCCCTACCAAGGACTAGCTTTAGGCACACACATCGTGTGAGGTTTCAATACAATAAAATCTTCTGTCACTCACTTTGTCTCAAGTTTTGTCACTTCCTGTGAATTTCTGTGCAATTGAAGACTGTGATGATAAAAGTACGTAAGTCACAAAGTGTCTATTATGAGAAAGTCGATGCTGGAGATAAAACGTGTCTTGTTTAAGAATTTTCTGAGCGCTGATTCATATTCTGTGATGTTTGATGTGTCAACATGCCAGTGTTTAGCTTACACAGACAATTTGATGTCTCACAAATGTCATTTATTTGTTTGGATTAAGGCATTTTTTCCCCTTATCTTTCGTACCCTTTTCCCTTCACTTTCGTGACTTCCGTATGTTTATTACAAAAGGATGTCGGCATTTTAAGCATTGCGAAAAGGTATTTACGTACATTTTTGTTTCCAATGTCCAGCCAGTGGACTTAGAAATCCACCCCCCCCCCTCCTGTTTAGCACCAATTTCTTCACTTCCAAGTCTATACCGTGTTCTAGTTATGTTTGTCAGACTTTCCTGGCAATCAGCCTATCCAGTACCTGTCTATTCTATACTTCATGTCTACAGCAAGTCTGTATCTCGTCTTATACCTCAAGTGTCTTCTGAGACCTTTGTTGACCACTGGGTACCTCGCGTATTTCTTTACATGTCACGTTTTGGCATAAACAATTGAAATTTTTCTGCTTTACCATCAAACTGAAATCCCTCCCCCCCCCCCAACACACACACATACACACACTTTTCTTCCCCACATTGTCCAGTGATATCCCAACATTCCACTCACCAGCTACCGAGACCCCACATTGTCCAGTGATATCACAACATTCCACTCACCAGTTACCGAGACACCACATTGTCCAGTGATATCCCAACATTCCACTCACCAGCTACCGAGACCCCAAATTGTCCAGTGATATCCCAACATTCCACTCACCAGCTACCGAGATCCCACATTGTCCAGTGATATCCCAACATTCCACTCACCAGCTACCGAGACCCCACATTGTCCAGTGATATCCCAACATTCCACTCACCAGCTACCGAGACCCCACATTGTCCAGTGATATCCCAACATTCCACTCACCAGCTACCGAGACCCCACATTGTCCAGTGATATCCCAACATTCCACTCACCAGCTACCGAGACCCCACATTGTCCAGTGATATCCCAACATTCCACTCACCAGCTACCGAGACCCCACATTGTCCAGTGATATCCCAACATTCCACTCACCAGCTACCGAGACCCCACATTGTCCAGTGATATCCCAACATTCCACTCACCAGCTACCGAGACCCCATATTGTCCAGTGATATCCCAACATTCACTCACCAGCTACCGAGATCCCACATTGTCCAGTGCTATCCCATGGCCCAACATTCCACTCACCAGCTACCGAGACCCCACATTGTCCAGTGATATCCCATGGCCCAACATTCCACTCACCAGCTACCGAGATCCCACATTGTCCAGTGATATCCCAACATTCCACTCACCAGATACCGAGACCCCAAATTGTCCAGTGATATCCCAACATTCCACTCACCAGCTACCGAGACCCCACATTGTCCAGTGATATCCCAACATTCCACTCACCAGCTACCGAGACCCCACATTGTCCAGTGATATCCCAACATTCCACTCACCAGCTACCGAGACCCCACACTGTCCAGTGATATCCCAACATTCCAATCACCAGCTACCGAGACCCCACACTGTCCAGTGATATCCCAACATTCCACTCAACAGCTACCGAGACCCCACATTGTCCAGTGATATCCCAACATTCCACTCACCAGCTACCGAGACCCCACACTGTCCAGTGATGTCCCAACATTCCACTCTCCAGCTACCGAGTCCCCACATTGTCCAGTGATATCCCAACATTCCACTCTCCAGCTACCGAGACCCCACATTGTCCAGTGATATCCCAACATTCCACTCACTAGCTACCGAGACCCCACATTGTCCAGTGCTATCCCAACATTCCACTCACTAGCTACCGAGACCCCATATTGTCCAGTGATATCCCAACATTCCACTCACCAGATACCGAGACCCCACACTGTCCAGTGATATCCCAACATTCCACTCATCAGCTACCGAGACCCCACATTGTCCAGTGATATCCCAACATTCCACTCACCAGCTACCGAGACACCATCTGATGTCTTCTGGTCAACCACTCCCACACGGACCTCCATCGTGTCTGTCTGCAATCTCTCCTTCTGTTTTCTGACCTCTGCATTCTGTGGCTCCAGTCTCTCAGTTTCTAAGTCATCCTTCAACGCCAGATGGTCGTCTTTGTTCTTGTGATAGGCCTGGGACACAAATAGATAATTAGGGATAATGCAAGTCTGATGTCTGAACTCGTGGTCAGTCATAATGACAGTCTCAGACATGGCAGTTCTGACCGATTGGTTTCATGTCATGCTGACCTGCATGTGGTTAAACTCTGCCACCTGGAAGTCAACCACATGATTTGTTCTTCTGTAACAGAAACAATTTCTTCTGATATTGATACCATATCAACCACCAGTAGACTACCAACAAACACATAACTAGTGTTGCTACAACCACATCTACTGCCAGTACTAATACAATTACATCTACTGCTATGACTACTATAATCACAATCACTTAATAAATTATGTTGTTGATGTAAATCAGATTAAAAACAAAAAGACAACAAGACTGAATGTGAAATCTGACAACAAAACTTTATCTCAGCTAACAAACTGAACAACCAAACACATCTTGCTGTAGACATTCTTGAACATTCTTGCTGTTCTCCTCGTTTATTTGCGTTGTTTTTTCCATCTGACTGACATACATCGACATGCTGGATTATGTAACTGTACTGCCAGTGATGTATCCTTGTAGTTGATAGAGACAATATTTCCATGCCGGATCAATTTGTCTTTGGAGATGGAAGTTCATTCTGACCATTGACATACATTGACGTGCTGGATTATGTAACTGTACTGCCAGTGATGTATCCTTGTAGATGATAGAGACAATATTTCCATGCCGGATCAATTTGTCTTTGGAGATGGAAGTTCATTCTGACCATTGACATACATTGACGTGCTGGATTATGTAACTGTACTGCCAGTGATGTATCCTTGTAGTTGATAGAGACAATATTTCCATGCCGGATCATTTTGTCTTTGGAGATGGAAGTTCATTCTGACCATTGACATACATTGACATGCTGGATTATGTAGCTGTACTGCCAGTGATGTATCCTTGTAGTTGATAGAGACAATATTTCCATGCCGGATCATTTTGTCTTTGGAGATGGAAGTTCATTCTGACCATTGACATACATTGACGTGCTGGATTATGTAGCTGTACTGCCAGTGATGTATCCTTGTAGTTGATAGAGACAATATTTCCATGCCGGATCAATTTGTCTTTGGAGATGGAAGTTCATTCTGACCATTGACATACATTGACATGCTGGATTATGTAGCTGTACTGCCAGTGATGTATCCTTGTAGTTGATGGAGACAATATTTCCATGCCGGATCATTTTGACTTTGGAGATGGAAGTTCATTCTGACCATTGACATACATTGACATGCTGGATTATGTAGCTGTACTGCCAGTGATGTATCCTTGTAGTTGATGGAGACAATATTTCCATGCCGGATCAATTTGTCTTTGGAGATGGAAGTTCATTCTGACCATTGACATACATTGACATGCTGGATTATGTAACTGTACTGCCAGTGATGTATCCTTGTAGTTGATAGAGACAATATTTCCATGCCAGATCATTTTGACTTTGGAGATGGAAGTTCATTCTGACCATTGACATACATTGACATGCTGGATTATGTAGCTGTACTGCCAGTGATGTATCCTTGTAGTTGATAGAGACAATATTTCCATGCCGGATCAATTTGTCTTTGGAGATGGAAGTTCATTCTGACCATTGACATACATTGACATGCTGGATTATGTAGCTGTACTGCCAGTGATGTATCCTTGTAGTTGATAGAGACAATATTTCCATGCCGGATCAATTTGTCTTTGGAGATGGAAGTTCATTCTGACCATTGACATACATTGACATGCTGGATTATGTAGCTGTACTGCCAGTGATGTATCCTTGTAGTTGATAGAGACAATATTTCCATGCCGGATCAATTTGTCTTTGGAGATGGAAGTTCATTCTGACCATTGACATACATTGACATGCTGGATTATGTAGCTGTACTGCCAGTGATGTATCCTTGTAGTTGATGGAGACAATATTTCCATGCCGGATCATTTTGACTTTGGAGATGGAAGTTCATTCTGACCATTGACATACATTGACATGCTGGATTATGTAGCTGTACTGCCAGTGATGTATCCTTGTAGTTGATGGAGACAATATTTCCATGCCGGATCAATTTGTCTTTGGAGATGGAAGTTCATTCTGACCATTGACATACATTGACATGCTGGATTATGTAGCTGTACTGCCAGTGATGTATCCTTGTAGTTGATAGAGACAATATTTCCATGCCAGATCATTTTGTCTTTGGAGATGGAAGTTCATTCTGACCATTGACAGCTCAGGGGAGATAATGAATCAGAAGCCATACAAAATGCTGATGTGAGGGGAGGATGTTGAACTGGTGCGCTTTGGTAGACAATCTCTGGCTGTGTATTCAAAAAAAAAGGGAAATAATTAAAATTTTATTGACAACAAAATACAACAGAACAGAAGGCAAAAGGGTCGACATTTCCCAAATACAAATTGAATATAACAGGAAATAGAAGACATGACTTTTGTGTCCCAAGCAGTAAATTCTGCATTTTGATTTCTGTTTGATTCAACTTTTTTATGACATCAACGTTTGCATCACCTGACAATATTTAAGTGTCAAAGAGATCATTATGGACATTTTTGATAGGATTTGTAAACATTGCTGAGTCATCATTGCATATTCATTTTGTTTGTTCAGAGACACACATTGATGGTTAGAGGGTTTTGAAAATAGTTATCTTAAGCGGCACTGAAAGATGATCATACATGTATTATTATCTATCTGTATGTACCAATATCTATACTACTGAAGGAAGACTGTCCGCGGGACTGGTCTTGAACTGCTCTTGACCAATCAAGGACACGGGTATTATGTCACATCAAATCTCAGAAAGCAGACAATTCCGCCATTGAATAAAATTACAGCTACAAACTATTAGGTCTAAGACAGATAGTGACAGTATTAATGTCACATTTTGTTTTGTTTAGCATTTGGCAGTGGCAATGTTATATTGTAAACCACAGTCCAATGGCGCCATTTTGCCCGTGACGTCTTGCTGTTCATTACACATTTGTACCATGGGAAAGTGAATCAGAATTGGTGCCATATCATAAAAGGTGAGGGGAGGGGAAGGGGGAAGGAGGAGGGAAGGAGAGAGAGAGCGCAGGTTTATTCCTGGCAACGCTGGATATCTCTGCTAGTCTAATAAATAATACACAGATGGGAGTTGTCTGTCTGTGTGTCCCAGTTTTATTCAGAAACTACAAGAGATAGAGACCTAAGACCAATATATTGTGATTCAGCATCACATTTGGAGCCATAACTGGTTGTTTAAAGGTAAAAAAAACAAAATGCCAAGTGAGACAAAGAGAAAAATACCATGTAGGTCGTTTACTGAAGTCAGATGGGACATAAGGGGTATATGAATTGTACAAATGCTGGTAAAACCATGAAACGTCTTGTGTCAATAGAGGACTTCAAAATATACAAAATGGGATTTCTCAGAATCACTCTGAAAGATCTCAGATAACGAGAGTTGTTTGTGTGGATGCGTAAAACGGTGACACCGCCAAGTTTACACAATGCACAACATCGCACACGTGGCGTAGCTCATCAAAATATGGTCAAGATGTTCGGGATCACGACCATGCCCCTCCCATGTATCTAACCACAATGCTGTGAATAATTGGAGTCAAGTAAATGCAGTTTTTTTTACTTTCAGGAAACATGTGGGTCGGCAGCATGGTGTGTGTGTGTGTGTATGTTTGAGGGGTGTGCAAAGAATTTTTTTTTTTTAAGACGCAATACATCCAAAAGAATTTTTCCATTTTCAGTTGTTTTACAATTTATTATTATTCTTTTTTGTTGTTGTTGCTTTTATTATTTGTTTTTACACTGAGGTTTGCGACATTATTGTACACTTTTTGTTACATGTTAGTTTTTGCTTTGTTGCTGTGAAGCATTCAAGTCTCGTTCTTAACATGTTTAGGTAACAGCAGTGTAAAAGTGCAAAGTTACATTACAAACATAAGTGGGTTCATAGGCTAAAGATATCTTTATCAATGCATCAATTGTTTAATCCAACACGTTGATAGTCATCTGTTGCTAGCAGCTATATCTCCACAGACCATCCAATCATATTGGAGCGGGCTGATGTGTGGTGAAACTAGACCACCAGCAACTTTCCACAGCGACACTTTATAGTGACCAGGGAGACGATGTGCCTAAAGACTATCTACAGATGATGGGAGGTTCAACAGCTTTGGAGTGACATGTCTTTTGGATGCAATCTTCTTACTGAAAAGATGCATTTTGTTCATGGATGTGGAATTGGTGAATGATAATATAGCGAATCTATAACGTGAAGACGGGATTCTATGATTCCTTGTTCTGTTGAATATATGTCACCAGGTCTGGGAAGACCGGAGGACATTCTTAACTTCGTAAGAACTGTAGTCTTTCCATTGACAGCAAGAAAGGCAATAGTGTCGCATCCAGTGATGACTTGGGCTACAAGGATATTCAGCATGATATGACATGTCCATGAGAAATAAACTTCTTGACACTTCAGGATAAATTATACCCAATGAAACGCAAGTACAAGTGTGTCTCAAAAATAACTTTCCCTATCCCACATTTCAAGTACCACTGAAGATAATGTCACCAGATTTGGTTACAATTTGTTCTGAGCTCACTGAGATAGAGAGAGATAGAGAGAGATAGGGAGAGGTAGAGAGGGTGAGAGAAAGAAAGAGCGAGTGAGAAAGCTTCTGTAAAGCGCATAGAGCATTTCTAATGGCAATGGATATGCGCTATATAAATGCCATCCATTATTATTATTATTATTATCATATTAGTTATTCAACATAAGCACTTGTGCCACCGACACAACCAGCTTTCAAAGGCGGCGACATATGTCTCATTGTCCAGCATTCTAAGAGCAGCTTTTGTGGCCAAAATAATGTCTTCCCCTGTCTCAAACCGCTGTCCCCGAAGGTGTTCTTTCATTTTAGGGAAAAGGTGAAAGTCACAGATGGCCAAATCAGGAGAATATCGGGGCTGATTCAATATTTCCCAGTTATACGAGTGCAGAAGTTCTGTCACCACATTGGCTGTATGCACAGGTGCGTTGTCATGGTGGAAAATCACACCAGTTTCAAGCAAGCCAGGTCGCTTTTTCCTTATGGCAGGTCGGAACTTTTCTTGAATAATCATTTTGTAGTAAGTGACATTGATAGTAATGCCTATTGGAACATGCCACGATAAGAATATGCCTTTGTTATCAAAACAAAAACAAAATAAAAATAATATGCTTGGCTTTCAGTGCACCCTGTTTGCGACGAACTTTTACTGGGCGAGGTTCACCGGCGTCCAGCCATACAGCGGATTGTCTTTTCAGCTCTGGGTCCCAAGAATAGACCCAGGTCTTGTCGTCAGTTATTATTCTATCCAAAAACTGCTGATCCTCACAACGAAAACTACGACGAAAACTTCGGCCGCACGTCACTCGTTCCTTTTCATCTTGATCCAGCAAATGGGGCACCCGATTAGCGAACATCTTCTTTTTGTCAAGTTTATCTGTCAAAATTCTATAAACCGCAGCAGAAGAAATTGGAACTTCATCTGATATCTCCCTGCATGTTTTCCTTTTGTCTTCATCAATGGCTGTCTTTACAATATCGATATTTGCATGTCCACATGCAGTCACGGGCCTTCCAGGTCGTGATCCTTCCTCAACACTGTGTCACGAATGGAGTGAGTGCAATTAAGGGGATTGCTACAGAGCGGGTGTAGAGTAAGAAGGGCTCACAGTAGACAGCAAGTTAAGCGTACTGTTGTGAGTAGTGGGAGGGTCTGAATGAGGCGAAAGCGCGGTATTACTATCACTGCAAGTTAGAAGGTCCGACGGAGCGGACCTGTGAATAAGAGCCCATCGGGCGGACATAAGGGAAGCAGTCGAGAAGACTAGTGAGAGTCTTTCCAGTGATGACTGGTACGTAGAATGTTGATTGATTATTATGATTGATGTATTATATTATATTCGTCTATTACCATGATGTAAATAAGTATATGTGAGGAGTGTGGAAGTCCTTGATATTGAATATAGCAATGTGCGCCATGAGCGATAGATGAAAGTGAGTTCATGGATTTGTAGCGCGAGTGAGTAGTGTGTACTCCGATGGAAGTGTGTTACCGTAAGATGTGTGGTGAGTGAAAGGTGAACTAGTGTGTGTACGCTTCATGGATTGTAAGGAGAGGTGGAGTGAATAGAAATGGTAGGGTATTATACCAATGTAATGTTATTCTTGTAGGTGTCGAGGACAGGCCGCAGAGCCACCTCGAGGAGCACAGGGGATAGGCCAGCATAGGGCCGGAGGCCACACATAGGCCAGAAGTGAGGCTGTCAGTGCAGGACAGTAGAGGCACATAAAGTCGTGGTAGTCAGGCCACGGACAGGGACGTAGATATGAGCGTGAATGTGATAAGGCACTATTGCCATGTTGAGGGGAGAATGTACTATTGAAATGATAATGCCTATTGAAATGATAAGGTGTTATTGCCCTGCTGAGGTGCTAGGGGAGTGCTAAGGTGTATGACAATAGGAAGGTGATATTGAGAGACTGCGGTGCCAGTAAATTATTAATGTGCTATTAAGACCCTGAGGGGAGAGGCTGAGGCCGAAGTGCCTTTAGGAGTAACTACCGGATTGTGGATCCGAGGGAGAGTGTGTGTGAGAATAAGGCCGTTGTACGGCAGTTGATTTCAATAATATAATGTATGTAATTGCGCTATTATCTGTATAATTATGTTTAATAAATGTGTGAGTCTGATGGATTGTTCTGTTAAGTGTTAACTTGTTTGTTCGTGATTGTTGTCCTGTCATAACTTATTACATCTCCCAGTCTGGGATTTGTGACACTGGGGGCTCGTCCGTTGTGACACTGGGGGCTCGTCCTGTTTACCTGTGGTCATTTTGACATTGTGTATTCGTTATATCTAGTTGTTTTTCTGTTGTGCTAGGAATTAGTGCTGTTGTCTTTGTTCGTGGGATGAATGGAAATTTCATGATGGTATGATTTATGTATGTTTATGAATAATAATATGTATTGATGCATGTATTTTGATGAATATGTATTAATGTGTACTTAAATTTCTGCAGAGTGTGCGTGCAGCCTGAGGAGACGAGCAGCCAGAGCTCCGATTAAAGGGAGGAGTTTTACTCAAAATTTCAAAAATTGAAAGTTAAGTGAAAATTTTGTACCCTGGATTGAGGGCTGTCTTTTCATCTGTCTGTTTCCCTGTTTTTGCTGTTGTTGTCGTTATAGGTTGTACGGGCGGTGGCGCGGGTTTGCTGTGGTGAGCGTAGTTTATCCTCTTCGGGAGGTGGGCTAATCTAGGAACTTCGTTCATCACAGTGAACAGTTCTATAGGGACCTGTATTTTTGTTTAGATTGTGCCGTTCCATCTTCCTCGTTCTTTTAGGAAGACGTTTCTCTTGTCCCTCTTTCTACCTATCTATAGATACGTTCTTTTTTTTCAGACTCTGTTCTTGTTCGTACCGTGTTGTGTAATCGGCGTAGTAGGTTGCATTTTTTTTCCATTATAGTTTTTTTTTTGTAGAAGCTTTGTCCTAGTCTGGTTCGTTGTCCTTGACGTACTTGTGGTCTTTCTACTGAATTTTCTCATTCTTGTCGTTTTTATTTTCTTTTATTATTAATAGTGCTATACATTTAATGAATATAGAATTAGTTAGGAAGTAGGTAAATTTCTGAATTGTATTTGAGACAAGTGGGTATTGTTATATCTGGTGTGATCTCAGGTCTCTGGTCGTATCGTTAGTGATCATACCGACAGGTTGGTCGTTTTGTAATACATACCATAACCATAAATCTGTGAAATGGCGGAACTCCAACAATTAATGAAGTTGGGTAAGGAACTTGGCCTTGAGGGAGAGGAGTTACGCGGCTGGATTAAAGAACAACAGGCGGATTTGCGCGATGAGCGTGCTAAGGATAGAGAGCGAGAAAAAGAGGCTCAAGAGCGACAGAGAGAAGAGGAAAGAGAGGCTAAGGATAAGCAACAGGAAAGAGAGGCTAAGGATAAGGAAGAGGAAAGAGAGTTTAAGTTAAAGGAGTTAGAGGCTCAGCAACAGGAAAGGGAGTTTAAGTTAAAGGAGTTGCATCAGCAACAGGAGAGACAGGCTCAGGAGAGGGAGTTAAAGTTAAAGGAGATAGAGGCGCAAGTAAAGATTGCGGAATTAGAAAGCAAAAAGAGTACGCCAACGGAAACAGTTGAGCGGCAGGTACACAATAAAGGTGGCGTTAGGATTAAGCTCCCTACGTTCGACGACCGGAAGGACGACAAAGACGCCTTCCTTTACAGGTTCGAACTGAACGCACAATTGCAATGGGGGGAAAATAAGGAATTATGGGCCACGTACCTGGCATCGCTATTGCAGGGGCGAGCGTTAACCTACTTTAAAGAGCTACAGCGCGAAGACGTGCAAGATTATGATACGCTGAAGGCTTTGCTGCTTCGCCGATTTGCGCGTACCGAGGAATATTTCCGGGAGCAGTTTAGGCGAGCACGTGCAGACACCAGGAAGGACTTTGCTGCCTTCGTCGCGAGACTAACGGAGTATTTCGCGAACTGGGTAGACTTGGCGCATGTGGGCACGGATTTTGCTAAACTGAAAGACCTAATGATCCGTGACCAGCTGTACGCGTCGTGCCATAAGGATCTGGTGGCTTTCCTGAAAGAAAACGAACCCGCGACGGTGCAGGAGGCGTCTAAGTTGGCGGAGGCATACCGTACGGCGCATCCGTCCAAACCAGTCGCCAGGGCGTACGTCCAAGATGCTGGGTACGTCGCCGTTGTCGAAGGGTCGCCGGCAGGACTTAGGGACAGGTCGCGTCAGCGTGGTGCCTACAGCGGGCAAGCCCAGGGGCAGCGTAGGGGCTATCACCAATCACCGGCATATGGATCCGGTAAGTTTGACCGAGCAGGAGGGCTAGGTCGCGGTAATGGCCGGGGGCGAGTTGTGACCTTTGCCGATGACCGACGGCATAGGGACTTTAGTTCCGGTCGCGATGGGTCACGGGGACCCAGGCCTAGTGCAGCACAGGGAGCGGAGTGTTGGACTTGCGGACGCGTGGGTCACTTTTCACGCGAGTGTAGGGCCGCGAAGTGTTGGAACTGCGGAAGAGCAGATCACATCAGCGTGAACTGCCCTGCAGGTAGGATAGCGGCGAACGTGGACAGTAGCTCCAGTCCATGTTCCCCAAATAAATTTCATCATGCGGCTGCGTGTGTTACATCGGACAACGGAGGCGGACAGTATTCTAAGTGTCCCAGTTGTGAGAAGTTATTATCTTCCGGTGTTTTACCTTGTGGGAGAAAGATCCCCGTTATAAATTCATGTCGTACAGGAGGTGGTCTTAGGGTTTATCCGGGGTTTGTTGGGGACGAACCGGTCTCGGTTTTACGAGATACAGGATCTACCGTTGTGGGAGTGCATAGGGACTGCATTCGGGATTCACAGCTTACAGGTGAGACTGTCCCGTGCATCCAATTTTCGGGGGCCATTGAGAAATTACCCATGGCAAGAATAGTGATAGATACACCTTTCCTTAGCGGGGAAGTCGAAGCAGTCGTTGGTTGTTTTCCAGGCGCCCAGCTCATCATTGGGAATGTATCACGGGTAGTTTCCCCTTCCGATGAGAACGTGCAAGCATGGTCGCAATCAAAAGGTATTGACTTTTGCGCCGCGGTCGAAACACGTCGACGGGTAACTGATAAAGATAAGATTAGACCTTTGGCGACGCCAGCGGTCAACCTAGATATCACGCCAGAGCGCTTGGCGAGATTACAAAGGGAGGACCCATCATTAAACCCATGTTTTGGGGAAGCGCGAACCGAGAAAACGAGGAGATATAAGAACGGGTCGTCCTCCTTTATTGTTCAGGCGGGCATTCTGTTCCGTAAGTATGTAACGGTGTCCTCCATTTTAAAGCAGGTCGTTGTGCCAGCGTTGCTGATCGCAACAGTATTGCATTTGGCACATGATGTCCCGTTAGCGGGTCATATGGGGATAGCTAGAACCAAAGAAAGGGTTCTTAAAAATTTTTACTGGCCATCGATCCACAGAGATGTGCAGGTCTATTGTAAGACGTGCAGTGCGTGCCAAAAGACGACGCATAAGGGTCGTACACCCCAGGCTCCTCTTCAGAAGATCCCCACGGTCTCGGAACCGTTTAAAAAGGTCTCGATAGACCTTGTTGGCCCCATTCACCCAGCGACCGATAGGGGGAATCGATTTTTCTTAACGGTCATATGTAATGCTACGAGATGGCCAGAGGCGGTTCCTCTGCGGACCATAACGTCTGAGGCAGTCGCGGAAGCGTTGTTTGCAATTTTCGCTAGGGTAGGAATACCAGAGCAAATTCTGTCTGATAGGGGCGCGCAATTTACGTCGCAGATGATGAAGGAATTGTTCCGCTTATTCAGCATACAACCCATCACTACCACCCCTTATCATCCGCAGGCTAATGGCATGTGCGAGAGATTGAACTCGACGTTAAAGTCGATGCTGCGTAAGGTAGCTGCTGATCGCCCTAAAGATTGGGATAGATATATCCCTGCAGTGTTATTCGCGTACAGAGAGGTACGGCAGGAGTCAACGGGATTCTCGCCGTTCGAAATGATGTACGGTCGTAGTCCTAGGGGCCCAACTGATGTTCTTCGGGACATGATGACGTCGCCATCATCGGGAGACGATGAGCAGATTTCGGTGTTTCAGTACCTTGTTGATTTAAGAGAAAGACTATCTTCAGCGCGCACTATAGCAGAAGAAGCTTCTGGTATCGCTTCGAAAAGAGCAAAAGACTATAAAGATAGAGGTTCCAAACTGAGAATTTTTAAGCCAGGAGACAAGGTTCTGTTGTTGTTACCTACGGACCATAATAAGTTATTGATGACATGGAAAGGCCCTAATGTTATTGAGCGAGTTGTTTCAAAGGTAGATTACACTATCCACATTGATGGAACGAGTAAGGTTTTCCATGTTAACATGCTACAGAGATTTTATGAGAGACCACAGTATCTGTGTGCACAGACAAGACCAGAGGAGACTGTCTTCTCTATTGCTTGTACGGGGGTCGTAGACCAGTCGGACTGTGACGTAAGCGACACCGAGGCGCGGCAAGAGTTGCAAATTCAATTGCCGGAGTTAACTGCGACACAAGGTTACAGGGACGTAAAAATTAACCCTGACCTTACGAGTTCAAGGAGTAGGGAACTTGAGACCCTGTTAGCGTCATTTCCGGATGTTGTTACGGATTTGCCGGGTCGCACTACGGTGATCCAGCACCAAATAAAGTTGACTTCGGATAAGCCAGTATTTCTTAGACCGTATCCGCTGCCTTTTTCTTCGAGAGATAGAGTCATAAAGGAAGTTGAGTCAATGTTGAAGTTAGATGTGATAGAACCATCAACATCGCCGTATTCATCACCCATCGTCCTCGTGAAAAAACTTGATGGATCGGTGCGGTTCTGTATTGATTTTCGAAGATTGAACACTATTACGGTAGGCGATAGGGAGCCTATTCCGTTCCAGGAGGAATTAATAGCTTCATTGGCCGGGTCCACGTGGTTTTCCAAGATAGATTTAACGAAAGGTTATTGGGAAATCCCGCTTACTGAGGAGTCTAAACAATACACGGCGTTCCAAACGCCCATTGGATTATTCCAATTTAAGGTCATGCCATTTGGGTTGGTAAACGCGCCAGCGACGTTTGCGCGATTAATGAGACTAGTGTTGAAGGACATACCTAATGTCGTGTCATTCTTTGACGATATAGCATGCCATACGTCGACATGGTCTGATCATATTCAGACACTAACAGTAATTTTTCAACGATTACGTCATTTTGGGTTAACTGCTAAACCCGCAAAGATGGATTTGGCATGTCCAGAGATAGTATTCTTAGGACATATTGTGGGTAGAGGTGTTCAGAGACCTGAAGAAACAAAAATTGACAAGTTAGTAGGGTTGCAAATCCCTAAAACAAAGAAACAAGTCAGAAGCTTAGTGGGAATTTTAAATTATTACAGGAAGTTCATTCCAAATTTTTCCTCCTTGTCATCTTCTCTTACTGACCTTACTAAGAAGGGACAACCCGATAAGGTCCAGTGGACGTCTGAATGTCAGACAGCATTTGATAATTTGGTGACAGCATTATCATCGTCACCCATTCTGATATTACCCGATTTTCGATCTAATTTTATCCTCAGAACGGATGCGTCGGACTCTGGTGTCGGCGCTTGTCTTCTACAGGAGAAGAACGAATGTCTCCATCCTGTATGTTATGTCAGTAGGAAGTTATTGCAGAGAGAAAGAAAGTATTCTGTGATAGAGCGTGAGTGTCTTGCCATTGTCTGGTCCGTCCAGAAATTGGGACGTTATCTCATGGGACGAGAATTTTGTATCCAGACAGACCACAAGCCACTGACATTTTTGTCGAAGAATCGTTCGTCCAGCCCACGCTTGTCTAGATGGGCATTGGCTTTGCAGCCGTATACCTTCGTTATTCAACCAATTCCAGGAACCAGCAATCATATCGCCGACTACCTTAGTCGAGCCTAGGGCAAGATTTCGGGAGCTTATACATCGGAGGACAGGAACATTGACAGGATCTGTGTGAATAAGTCGACTTTAAAATATTGACATTATAAATATGATATGAAGAATGGTTGATAGGTTGAATGGTTTTTGATTCTGTATTAAGTATGGTGGTTAGTTAGCTATTCATGATGTGACACATATATGCATATTTCAGACCATATTGATCCCCATATTTTCCCCTGATTTCGGTATTCTATATACTAGGGGAACTGCTAGGTCATTTTTTTTAGTGTAGGTATTGCTCACGCTCACTCGTTGACAGTCATCTTGATGCGATTTGAAATTAATTGCATTAATTTTTTTGGGGTGGGGGATGATGTCACGAGTGGAGTGAGTGCAATTAAGGGGATTGCTACAGAGCGGGTGTAGAGTAAGAAGGGCTCACAGTAGACAGCAAGTTAAGCGTGCTGTTGTGAGTAGTGGGAGGGTCTGAATGAGGCGAAAGCGCGGTATTACTATCACTGCAAGTTAGAAGGTCCGACGGAGCGGACCTGTGAATAAGAGCCCATCGGGCGGACATAAGGGAAGCAGTCGAGAAGACTAGTGAGAGTCTTTCCAGTGATGACTGGTACGTAGAATGTTGATTGATTATTATGATTGATGTATTATATTATATTCGTCTATTACCATGATGTAAATAAGTATATGTGAGGAGTGTGGAAGTCCTTGATATTGAATATAGCAATGTGCGCCATGAGCGATAGATGAAAGTGAGTTCATGGATTTGTAGCGCGAGTGAGTAGTGTGTACTCCGATGGAAGTGTGTTACCGTAAGATGTGTGGTGAGTGAAAGGTGAACTAGTGTGTGTACGCTTCATGGATTGTAAGGAGAGGTGGAGTGAATAGAAATGGTAGGGTATTATACCAATGTAATGTTATTCTTGTAGGTGTCGAGGACGGGCCGCAGAGCCACCTCGAGGAGCACAGGGGATAGGCCAGCATAGGGCCGGAGGCCACACATAGGCCAGAAGTGAGGCTGTCAGTGCAGGACAGTAGAGGCACATAAAGTCGTGGTAGTCAGGCCACGGACAGGGACGTAGATATGAGCGTGAATGTGATAAGGCACTATTGCCATGTTGAGGTATGAATGTACTATTGAAATGATAATGCCTATTGAAATGATAAGGTCTAATTGCCCTGCTGAGGTGCTAGGGGAGTGCTAAGGTGTATGACAATAGGAAGGTGATATTGAGAGACTGCGGTGCCAGTAAATTATTAATGTGCTATTAAGACCCTGAGGGGAGAGGCTGAGGCCGAAGTGCCTTTAGGAGTAACTACCGGATTGTGGATCCGAGGGAGAGTGTGTGTGAGAATAAGGCCGTTGTACGGCAGTTGATTTCAATAATATAATGTATGTAATTGCGCTATTATCTGTATAATTATGTTTAATAAATGTGTGAGTCTGATGGATTGTTCTGTTAAGTGTTAACTTGTTTGTTCGTGATTGTTGTCCTGTCATAACTTATTACATCTCCCAGTCTGGGATTTGTGACACACTGATTTGCCCCTGATGAATCTCTCTTACCCATGATCTTACAGTTTGAATAGTTGGAGAGTGATCTCCTAAACCAGCTATTAGATCTTGATGAATTTCCGGTGGCTTTTTCCCAAAAGAATCGAAAATTTTATGACTGTTCTGATGTCATATGTCTGGAGAATGATTTTCTCAAAATATTGACGTCCATTTTGTTGGTTAAACTCATGAAATAGGAAGTGGCTATTTTCACGACATGTCGTGGAAATCGCCTCCATGAAGTTTTCCACGACATGTCATGAAAATGGCCTTGGTGAAGTTTTTCACGACGTTTCACGACTTATTACAGCTACCCCAGCCCCTTTTCGCCTGATAAGTCAATCTGACTACCGCCCATTCATACATACTGACTAGACCCTCACGCCCCCCAGGTTCCGACCTCCTGCTCAGTGGGGGCCGCCATTTTGAGTCAGAAAACGGTCAATTCTGATTGGATGAAAAACATGTCGTGAAAAAATCTCTCCACGCTTTTTCCACGACATGTCGTGTGCCTGGACACTTCGCATGAAAAAGATGGTGTAAACAAACCAATATAATTTTGATTCCGTTCAAGGCAGTGTCATAAGGTTTTTAAACGGAATTTTCGTATGTTGGTGTTCATTTGTGTGAAGTTTCAGGCATTTAGTTTATTATTTCAAGATTTTACAAGGTAAGGAAAGTTATCTTTGCGACACACCTCGTGATACAGCCAGTGGAAGGCGTAGCTGGTGTTTGGCAATCTGTGAAGAAATATAGAAGCATCCTCTTTGTCACAAGCGAGTGAGCGAGAGTCAATAAGTGCGGGGAAGGGGACTTGAAGCGTGCGTGTTGTGAGTGAGTTGAGGCTTAGACGAGGCAAGATCTGAGTAGTCAGATCACTGCAAGCCGAAAAGTCCAAGGGGACAGACGTGAAGAGAGCAGTCGGGAGATTGTTGTATATTCCAGTGATGACTGGTAGGTTGAACTATAAGGATTGATAATTATGATGATTGATGTACTATATTCTCCTATGACCATGATGTAAATAAGTTATATGTGAGGAATGTGAAAGTCATTGATTACTGTGTATAGAGATGTGCGCAATGAGCGATAGATGTAATTTAGGATCATGGATTCGTAGCGAGTCTGAGTACTGTGTAATACGGTGGAGGTGTGTTACCGTAGAGAAGTGCAGATGTGTGGTGAGTGAAATGTGGACTGTTGTGTGTACGCTTGATGGTTCGTAATGAGTGGTGACGTGGATAGTAATTGTATGGTGTTATAGAGATGTAATGTTATTCTTATAGGTGTCGGGGTCGGGCAGTGAAGCTACCCGTGGTGGAGAGACTAGTGCAGGGGATAGGCCAGCATAGTGAGATGCATGGGTTGGGCAGAAGGCTACCCACAGGCCAGCTTGAGTGAAGCTGTCGCGCAGGACAGCGAAGGCACATTATTCGTGGCAGTCTGGCCACAGGCAGGGACGTTATGAATTGAGATATTAATGTGATATTAAGATATTGATGTGATATTAAGATATTAATGTGATATTAAGATATTAATGTGATATTAAGATATTGATGTGATATTAAGATATTGAGGTGATATTAAGATATTGAGGTGAGATTAACATATTGAGATTAGGTTGAGCAGGAGCCAGTAAGATAGGCCGCAAGTAGTACATACCGTGATGTGAGGCTGAGGCCGGGGCATATTTAGAAAAGTAACTATCGGGTTGTGGACCCGGAGAAAGAAGGAATGTTGGGAATAATGACCATTGGATGGTATTTGAATTGAATAATGTAACGTATGTAATTGCACGTATATCTTTATCTTTATGTATAATAAATGTGTGAGTCGGTTTGGTTGTTCTGTTAAGTGTTATACTTGTTCGTTCGTGATTGTTGTCCTGTCATAATCAGTACATCTCCCAGTCTGGGATTTGTTACACTCTTCACCGCAACCAAGCGGCGTGGCCAGTTATCATTCCTTTCTGTCTGTACAAACGAGTCAAACAGTTTACCTACACTTGTGTCGGATGAGATCCTTTTGTTTCTCGGGGGCCTCCGCACAGTGCTGTTGGCCCCAACCTACACTTATGTCGTTCTTTGACATCCATTTTATTCAGATGGAGTGTGGCCGAGGTCTGCCGTCGTGTGTTCATTGGTCGACGTGGTAAGTGCTGCACTCACGAGTTCCTCACCAAAACTAGACTCAGTGCCCAGCTGGCTGCGGTATGGTCAGTCAGTTCATCGCCTGCCTGTCGGCTAGAATTGTACGATGGAACGTCAAAGGATCGCTAACGAGACGCAGTGTCGAGTATGTCAAGTATCGGTGCCGACCAAGGCATTCTCTACTGTCGATAGTGAAACAGTTTGGCTTCTCATGAAAAGACAACGCTCAACTGACACGGAGTGGCATCAAACGAAATTGATGAAGTCAGTAACCATTGGACTACCTAAAAGCACCAATGAAATGTTCTATATATGTATATATATATATATATATATATATATATATATATATATATATATATATATATATATATATTACAACGAGATTTGGATACTCTAACACAGCAGCCTCGACCAGCCGATTAGCACATGGAAAACAATCCATATAAAATCGCCCATGAACGCTTAGATCAATGGCCAGTGACGAACGAGGATCGAGTTTGCTTGATGACGTAGCTCTGACGTCGATGAATATCCGGTGTAATTTCAGTTTTGTCCACTCGCAATGGGGGGGGGGGGGTTGAATGGTTGATCATGTCATGGAGTGAAGAAACAAATATTGATACAACTCAAGGAAATGTTAATGAAAGATTTCCCCAGGGGTCAGTTAGATTGGTCAGTTTCATACATTTCATATATCGCCGGAGTCGTGTGGCCAAACTGTCTGTCTCGGAAAATGTTCAATTTTCACTTTTGTTTTGGCACCTTCAAGTCAGAATGCAGAAATACACTGACCACTGCAATATGAGATGACCTTTACTTAAAATATTATGATATTTAATTGATTAATTACAAAAGTTTTAGTGCCCATTTTGCGCCCGGCACTTCCACCCATGTTCTGTCATGCAATGACCGCACGAGACCACGCAGAAAACACCGCTGACCACTGACCACTGACCGCTGACCACTGCATGTGGATTCAGAGCCTGGTATGTGGAATCCACAACAGAGTCAACATTAAATTTAGTTTTCTACTTTGCACACATGTTGGAATGTGTATAATTATATTATTATTGTTGTTGACTTCAAGTCACGAGGTTTTCTCAAATCTCCAATTCTGCATCCCATTTAATGTTTTGTTTTGTTGCTTTTTGTTGCTGTTTCTTTTTTTTTTTATTGGAAGGTTTGCGTTTACCCTGCTCAGTTCTAAATTTAGCCCACAAGCAAACTGCCGGTCCACTGACAAGAAACAATATACAGATGTCCTCTCCAAGTGGCAGCACCATGCTATTGCCAAGAAAAAGAAAATGTCTGCCCCACCAATGAGATGGTTCGACTATGGGACCAAAACTGTAGCATGTCAACTCCAACAAAAAGAAAACAACTCTTTGAAGAGATTTTAAGAGAGAGAGAGAGAGATGTGTGTGTGTGTGTGTGTGTGTGTGAGAGAGAGAGAGAGGGGGGGGGGGAAGAGAGCGAGTGAGAGAGAGAGAGAGAGAGAGAGAGAAGTGAGAAATAAAGAGAGAGAGAGAGAACATCCTGTCAAACAGATGAATGAATATTCTTTACCGGCGACTTCAGTATGGGCAAGAGATTGTCTGCCTGGTTATCACGCTGCACACTTTTTCATTTCTTATAATGTCATTTTGTATAATTATTTACATAACTAGATGAAGTTCCCGGCATAATCCGGGATAAACCTGTGAACCCACCGTTCTCTCCTTTTGGTCTAGATAGCTTCCCAAATAAATTACAGTTTCACTACAGATTTCGTACGCACCAGAGCACTATGCACTCTTTCATGGTAGGGAAACTGTGCGCGCAGCATTGAACGCGTATTGATACATCGTTTCTGGTGCGGTGGGCTTAATACAGGGAGCCAAAACAAAGATCCTTGTATTTTACATTTTTACAACTTTTATTTAAAAATACCTAAAACTTTAATCAACACAATCGGTGGATGCAAAAGCGATTGGACTGGAGTAGTTCACACATAAGAAAATCAATTTTATACTTTTTGAAACTGTCATTTAGGCTGTAGCGTCGGGCAAAACAAAGGGGCAAAATTGCACCAGAATGAATTACTCCCGCCACTATTTTTTTTTTTATAATAAAACTAGATGATAGAAGTTCCCGGCATTATCCGGGATAAACCCATGAACCCACCGTTCCCTCTCTCTCTCTCTCTCTCTTTTGGTCTAGACAGCTTCCCATAATTCTACAGTCTTACTACAGATTTCATGCACACCAGAGCGCACTCATTTCTGACAGGGAAATTGCCCGCGCCGAACTGAACACGTATTAATACATCGTTTCCGGTGCAGTGAGCTTCCTGCAGGGAGCCAAAACAAAGATCATTATATTTTACATGTTTACAAATTTTTTTTTAAAGTACCTGAAACTTGAATCAACACATTCGGTCGATATGAAAGCGACTGGACTGGATTAGTTGACTCCTAGGAAAATTAACTTTATAATTGTTGAAACTGTCGTTTAGGCAAAAGCGTCGAGCAAAGAAAGGGCCAAAATTACACCACAATGAATTACTCCCGCCGCTATATTTTTTTAATAACTAGATGAAGTTCCCGGCATTATCCGGAATAAACCTGTGAACCCACTGTTCCATCTCTCATTCTTTTTGGTCTAGAAAGCTTCCCATATTCTACAGCCTTACCACAGATTTCCTGCGCACAATCGGCCGATACAAAAGCGATTGGACTGGATTAGTTGACACTTAGGAAAATTAACTTTATAATTTTGGAAACTGTCATTTACACTGTAGTGCCGAGCAAAAAAAGGGTCAGAATTGCACCACAATGCATTACTCCCGCCACAATTTTTTTTTATAATAAGATAAGATAATAGCATGCATGTATAGATGGTTAGCCAGCAGAGGAAATAGTTCTGATTCGACGTCATTGTTTCATAAATACAGGACCATCAACGAAAGAAAGTGTCAGACATTTCTGCATAGTAAAATAGTTTCTGTGCCATTTTTTCTTACATTCAAAGACAAACGTAACGACCGCCATGTGAAACTTGTCAGCCATCCTGAATTTGTGTTTGTCTTCCAGTCAATGTTTGTATTTTATGTAAATTCTTTACAACACCATGATTGCATATTTTGAGGCGTAAAAAGCATTTGCGACAAATTATTCCTTTGTACAACGTCTGTTACCAAGTTAATGTCAAATATGCGTCAGCCATCTTGAATTTTTGGTGTGTGTGTGTTGAGGGGGGGGGGTATAATGGCGTCCCTGACAATCGGTGGGTACTTATTCCCAACTAGTATGTCGACTACTATTTTCCAGTCTCCAGCGTCCAAGAATAAGCTGGTTCAGTTGAAATGTGACTGGAAATATATTTTTATCGCGTCTGTAATGTGAATGGGAACATTTTGTTTTGTTTTTTTTTAACCTCGTCTGTTGTTCGTCCCAGTTTGAATTTATACAATGACCGTTGGTCAGTTGGATGGTCACTTCACTTAATTTACAGGTCAGCGTGTCATGTTTAATGTACTGACATGAGATTTTGCACCTTACGATATCGATGAACTATTTCTGACTTCCTGAATGCCATAAATTTTAGGGTACATCAGAGGAGGTCATTCTTGTCAGTTATGTGACCTGTGGTCATTCTGGCCTCTAACAACAGATATGTGGGAGCATAAAATACTACTCATTTTCAATTTGAAATCTTAGTACGTATGTATTACAAAAATGGAAAATGCAAATGGCAACGATTCAGTATTTGAGTGATCACTGGTCATTTTGATGGTCACTGTGGAAAGTAAATGGCTATAACAAGAGGATGTGGGAGCAACACTGCATCTATCAAACATTTAAGAAAAAATTCCCCCATATTTCAGTTTGTTTAACTCTCGACCGATACCATTTACATAAATACAAAGAATTATAGAAGAAATAGTGGGGTGGTCAAGGCCACCTAGTGAGAGGGGTCTATCTATTAGGTTGAATGTGTGACGTCATGGACACGGTTTGTTTACATCCGCCGCCATATTGCCGTTGAACGCTGCCGATCGTTGATGCTGTGTTCAATGATTGCGTTGGCAAATTTGAAAATTCTCACGGTTTATCACCCATTCTCACCCATCCATTATGTCAAAAACGATCACAGGAAAACCGAACATCAGTTTAAGCAAACTGACATGAACGATTTAGATTTAATCACCTACTTTTCGACTGAGTTAAATCTGTATGTGTCAGTATCGCATGTGATACTTACTGATAGTCGGGTATCTCGTATTTAATATATTATTGTATCTGAGATCTTTTCACTGTGAAAACGTGGTGTGACTTTTTTTAAAAACAATTTTCAACAAAATAAAACCATTCTGAATGACAGGCTGCTCAAAATAACACTGTCAGATTTCTGTTCTGGCAAATGAAACCAGCGGGTACTAAAAACTTGCTGATTCACGCGTACACTTTACATCTACCCATTTCATGTCTATGTGTAGACCTGATGTTTGGCTCTACAAATCGAACGAAGAACAAGAACTGACACTGTTTCTCAATGATCTATCTCTGATTCTCACAAGTGACAGGAAGAAAACACAACCATCGAGCAAGATTCACAGTTAAACAGAGGAGACGAGTGAGTGAAGAAGGTGTGGCCTAGCACTACCACTACCAGCTCGTCAGATAGAAAGAACTGAGTTGTATGCCCTGACCATTTTGTGTCCGTTTGACTACGTCAGTACCAGCTATCGTGTCACAATGAATTGAAAATGAAAGCATCTTTTCTTGTTTCCCGAAACACAGTTTACACATAAAAATGGCAGAAAGTGTGTATTCAGATGTCTGAATGAATACACTCTAGAGACAATAAGTGGATGAAGGAAGAACTAGACAACTGCTTGAACGGGCCTGAAAGTTAAGGTAAAGACAGAATTAAATGGATAAAATAAGCACAAGGACTTTGTAGAGTAAGTAAGAGCAGACAACAAATGCGAGATAAGCCCGTTTTTCTGATTTCAGTTGTGATATTTGGATAATCTGCACAATGCGACGCTGTTCAATGCCCCTGTAAAATGGCCGTCGGCTCAAAGTTTAAAGCCTATCATGTAAAAACTGCATAATAATTAAAATGCTCATCTACTACAGCCTGTGCCAAGTTTGTTGTCTTTACCACCAAATGCACAGTTTGTATGCTAACCAGGGCTGGAGTAACCAGTAAGCTAAATAAGCACCTGCTCAGGGCATGGGGGGGGGGGGTGTCACAGAACATTTTCATTGCAGGGTTTACCATGGACCATACAGTGCAAAACTACAATGGCACAAAACTACAAACGGTGCAGCTGAACCAGGGTCCACAAACAGAGGGCCCAGCAATAAATAAATAAAAAAAGACTCGTTTTATTATTACTGTTATTATTGTTTTGCCCTGTGCCACTTGTGATTATATATTAAATGAGATCTCCAGTCTATGGAGGCATCCAAATCTTGTAAGTGCTGAGGGCCTCTAAAGGTCTTACTCCGGCCCTGGCCCTAACTGACTCTGCCAGCCAAGCTATTAGCCCGTGACGACTTGCTGTTCACTACAAGTCCCGCACACAATAATGCGCCACCATAGACGACTGAATCAGAATTGGTACAAGATCATTGTAGTAGCAGTAATGGCACCAACTGTACGTTTTTGACAGAGAAAAACCAAAGACGGAGAGGGGAGGGGAGGGTGACAGGAAGTGTGGGGGTGTGGGGGGGGGGGGAGGGGGGTAGAGCTCAGGTTGAAGGGAGGAGGGAGATAAAGGAGAGACGATGGTCAGGGAGTGGGGGTTGGGGGGAGGGTAGGGGGTGCATCCCGAGCATGGCCGGGTACATCTGATAGTCAAATAATCAATCAAACACCACATTAAAGTAGGATCAGTAAAAACTCACTAGATCTCTATCATTTTCTGTATTACAAAAGTTGTCTGAAATAAACGATATTAATGACAACGATTTTTATTGGCTAAAACTTGAAATGAAATTTGGACTTCAATATGTACCAGTACCACAATATGTCCGATATTCCACTGTTTGCTTTGTTAATGCATCAATATGTACCAGTACCACAACATGTCCGATATTCCACTGTTTGCTTTGTTAATGCATCAAAATGAATAACAGATAAAATATAGAAAATTCTGGTACTTATCCTGACCAAAAACCTATTCAGTCCAGCAGCACAAAGAATACTTATATAAATGTTCTCCACTGTAGTAAAAACACGGATACTCTCTATAGAAGTGAGAATGAGAAATGCTGTCTATCATTCTGAAATGTGTACTCTTTCAGTTTCAAATAATATTTTTCTTTCTTGTATTGCAGTTAGAAATGTAAATGAGAAAGATTTCTGTACCTATCAGCTATTTCCAATCCAAATGTTTTGCACAACTTGATTTAATATTCCAAAATGTTTCACTTCCAGAGAATTTGTATTAGATCGTTATAATAGATGACATTTTACTCATAGTTTGTCAGAGAAAACAGCTGATTACTGCACACTTATTGGTTGTATATCCTCACACTTGTGTCAAAGGGCTGTCTAGATAGCAGTAGAGCAACTGCAACAAGATGTCACTGTAGCAGTATAGAGTTAGATTTGCTAACTATGGATACATGACTGGAAACTGCCATTGATTCTTTTTTCATTCATATTTTACATTCACCCAAATTCCATGTCAGAAGGAATGATCTGTTTCTGATGGACAGTTTAGGGCATTCACTTCACTGGACAACTCTGGGCCAACAGTTAAAATAATTTGAGTGTGCATGAGAAAACCCACAATAAGTCGGCACAGCTGATTTTGAGAAAAACGGCTTTGAAGTGAAAATATGAGTCCGACACAAACTTCCAACTTGGCTGTTGTTTAGGGAACCGTGGCATGTTACAGGGTAAACTGTAGATGAGTAGTGAACACTACTCACTATGATCTCTATAAAGGCTTTGTAATTAGACTACGGTCTCCTAACAAGATCCAAAAACTTCCGACTTGGCTGTTTCTAAGGGACCGTGGCATATTACAGGGTAAACTGTAGATGAGCAGTGAACACTACTCACTATGATCTTTATAATGGCTTTGTAATTAGACTACGGTCTCCTAACGAGATCAAAAAACTTCCGACTTGGCTGCTTCTAGGGGACCGTGGCATGTTACAGGAAAAACTGTAGATGAGCAGTGAACACTACTCACTATGATCTCTATAGCGGCTTAGTTATTAGACTACGGTCTCCTAACAACAATCACTCCAATATCACTTGGTCAATTAGCTATTGCCACTTATAGGATTGAATGCCGTTTTCTCAAAATTTTGTTTTAGGGGGTCACTGACTTCAATTTATCAGAAATGTCTTGTCTTTGATTATATCTACAGAACTCAAAATGTCATGTTGCCGACTTTTTGTTGGTTTTCTCAGGCACACACACAAATGATTTACCACAACTATTTTCAAATCTTCAATATAAAACATTTAGATTTCATCAAATCACTGGCAAGTTTTTCATCTGTGAATTCTAAGTACTACAGATTTGCCAGATAATTGATACAATGACTGGCACCTCCTCCAAGCCCCCCCCCCTCCCCTCCCGTCTTTCTCCCTGCATGTTACAAAATGGTGGTGATTTTAGTGTCCTATCTGTAATGTTGTTCAAATCCCTCACCTAATCACAACATAAACTGCAGCTGTGACATCTCATCCCTCTCCCCACCCGCTCAATCCTAAACCCTAAGCCTTGCCATTTACTTTATCCCCAACCAAAGATCTTTCCAGATCTAGACCAGATGCAGATTTAGATCTTGTGCTACATTAAATACTTGGTTTGTCATGGATAAAAATGGTCTAGACTGGTTCAGTGTGCCAATGGTTTACCTAAGATCTATGGTGTAATACTGCTCATTACATTACAATATCACCATCGTAGAGAAAGCCCAGGCTGAGCACAGTGATTTTTTTTCATTCACAAATCTAGAGCTAGCCCACCCCTCCACCCCCCCCCCGCCCCTCTGCAATACACACACCCGCTTCTCACCTCAAATCCATGAAAGCAGTAACACATTAGACTTACTTATCCTGTAGAGGAGCTATTAATCTAGACGGCTTTTGACAATGAATTAAAGAACATAATTATCCGTTGCAGCTACCATTGTATCTAAAGTGCGGGTCTATTTCTGTGCACAATCTGGATACCAAGAGATATTTATACCAGAGATATATATACAAAAGAATTTACACAATGAATATAATTATTTTAAATGGTCCTAACATATGCAAGGCTTTTACCCTGTTTTAGCCTCAGAAGAGTAAAGTCGAGACGCATATGGTGCATTTGAGGGATCGTCTTTTACATAGGCGAATCAACTTCATGAGAAGAAGAAGAAGAAGATCTAGACTAGATCTAGATCTAGATTTCTATATGGAATGCATCAAATTTGCAAACAAAATGACAACAAAAACATTTTATTTGGCAATAGTTTAGATCTAAAAGTAAATCATAACAGATACTTAAGTATAACCAAAACAACCCACCTGTCATAATCCAGAACTGTTTGCCGCATGCAGCAGAAGTTCCAACTACAGAGCGCCGCCATCTTGTCATCCACAGTAGCCACGGCGGACACTTTACGGGGACCGAAACAAAACGACTCGATACGGCCATATCCTCTGCACGTTGAACCATTTACACTGTATACTCTGTCTGTGAAGTCATTTTTCACAAATCCGCAACACGACAGGATTATCTCCTGCCAGTCTGGTCAAACTATTGTTATTTGAAAAACTTCCTCGTCGAATGTTTCCCGTGTTTATGCTTCAAGAAATGTTGGATCGAAAGCCCTGATTACTGCTGGGCGACGACAGCAACAGCATGCGAAACCGATTGCTCATCCTCTCTTTGATTCCTACACCCAATACTCTTGGAGTCGAATAGAACGGTACTAATAAAAGTTTTATCTTTCATGGCTTTTAAAAAAATGTTTTAAAAATCTTAAAAAGAAAAAAAAAAGAAAAAATCCTTAATTTCGTCTGTGAGTTGATGAATGAAAAAATATTGTAGGCGGTCACAATCGCAACTGATCACTTTCTCATGAGTCTGACAGTAAAATAGAGATGTGCTTCTCTGCTGCAACACAAGCAAGAACTCACGGCTAAGTAGATGCTTTCATTGAATATTCTATTTACATCCCATAATTATATTTAATATTTTACTTTTTTATTGTTCGATTGTTTTATCTGTTCAATTTTCCTTTTTTTTTTTAAGTTGGTTTTTTTTCTTTCCTTTGTTCCGAAATATCGGTCAATTTCTGTCTTCTCTTTTAATTTGCTATTCATTGTTTCGTTTGTGTATTATTTCTTAGGCGATGCTTTGCTGCATACAACTTTTTCTTTTTGCCAATTTCTGACTTTACATAAAGCCTTTGCTGTGACCCCACGGATTTTCTTTGGTTTTTATAAAACAGAGACGACATGTTAGTCCACCAGTTGTCCATCTACAGTATTAAAGTTGAATGCATTTGCTTGACCTTGCAGTGTGAACATTTCAAAGCTATAAATCCTGCAGTAAAATCATAATCGATTACCTAACTTTACATCGTAAGAGATATTTGTACTTAAATAATTCATGTCTGACACGGTCTATCTTGTCTTTTTCACATGCCCTTTGTCTTAAAGAAATGTTCTTTAATGTGTTGTAAACATTAATTTGGGTTAGAAAGAAAATGAATCTTCAGCAGGGGCGAGGCTTCCTCATAATCAAATAATCAGTGATTACCCTTCAAATATTAATTCTAGAATTACTGTGCTCTGCAGATCGAGCCAACTCCAAGTCCATTTAGTCAGTTCAGCATTCAATTCTACCTCGATATTTATTTACGTTTGTTATAGTCCATCACCCCTCACCGAAAAGCATCTTTATAGGGACATACACCTTATGAACTGGTCCATAATCAGTGATTAACAAAGACTACACTTGACTACACCCAGAAGCTATCTTGAGCATAGCCTGTATCCTTCGACGCGGCCCCGTAGACAGCAGAACAGTGGGGGATGAAAACGGGATTATAATCAAAGTTTGACCTGATTTTACCTGGATTTATTCATGTTTTTCACTATGCGGTCGTTTTCATCCTAATCGAAAGGTAAAGAGTAGAGTGAAAGAGTTTGTGTGGATTTTTTTGTTGGTTTGAGGCAATCTAAGAATAATTTACTCTACGCACAGCAAAGAGCTATGAAAGCATGATAATATAGTCTAGATCTAGACAACTGTGATCAAAATCAATCGTGCTTATCAAGGACACCATTTCACTTGATAGGTCGAGCGAACCTATACCGCAACGACAGATAGCCACTTCTCCGAGATCGCTGCACATCGTTGTGTCACAGAGGTGCCACTTAAGCACTTTCTGCCATTTAATGTTAATGGGTCCTTTTCGAGAAACTTCATGAGATGGTCGAATAACAAAATCTCTAGCTAAGAATATCACAATGAAAACTTGCCGTTCAAATTATATTTTTAAAAATGGATGAAAAATATGCGTTTATAAGTCTGTTAGTATGAATGGATGGTATTTCAGATCAGTTTGGCTTATAAATTGCTGCATTCCTGTCCTGTTGACAAGAATAGTCCGCGCTTTAGATTTTGCAGTGCCTCGCAACCGTTTCATTGTTTTAGACGCTGCATTTATAATTATGTAAATATGATGTAGCGATACGTCCTATTATAAGGATCTCTAGCTTAAATTCTGATTACCCTCTGCAGAGGGCCACGCTTCGATCCTGATCTTCAGTGAAAACAGAATACGATAGCAAGTATAAATATAAACAGATACTTTAAAAAAAAAATGACAATGGTAATAATAATTTGAGAAAACGTATGTTTGCAAACTGATAAACCTTCATGATATTTTCATTCCACAAGAAGACAGAAAGTCTTAGGTTGAACCAATTCCCGATGTGAATTTTAAAATAGGATATCGATTGCCACGATTACAAGTTCAAGTCTTCGGTAATAATCGACTATATATTGGCAAAACTGACTGTCAGGTCAGAAAAATCTGCTACTGGTAACATGTAATCCAGTACAACCTGTTTCATGAACTGGTACGCTAGCATGGTATCAGTGGGCGTGCACCTGTCGGTGCAAACGGCCAGGGCGGAGGAGGTTTCATCTAACCCAACGGCCACATGCTAGGGCACAATGTGACCCTCAGTACTTGAGTCCTTCATATTGGCCCCCGGTAGCGGTGTGGTCATAGGCTTGTTTGTCTAAATCACAGACGAAGAATTGAGCAAACTTCCCGGACGCAGCTTCGAAGCTGGCGGCAGCAGGCCAGTGGTTGATTGATAGGGCAGATGGCAATATACCGTCACTCTGGCCTGGATATCGTGACACAGAGCATCCACCAGTATTGGTGTTCTTTGGTTTGGGTCTTTCACCCTAGTCAGTTGGGACTGCGAGGCTGTGGAGTAGCCTACAGGCAGCCGGTCAGGCAATATGACTGTCCCTCTGGCATCCTCCTGCACCTGGATACATTTCCAGTCGTCTTGACCCTGTCTTGCCACTTGGATAAGTTGTGTCCAGGCGAGAGAGTGAGTCTGATGTTTGCGCAGCTCTTTCTCACTAAAAACAAATTCTTTGCGCCAGTCTTAACACTCACCTCGTCTTCTTTCATCTTTGTCTCGTCTTCTTTCCTCTCAAAATTCCAACGGCGATGGGCGAGTGCGGTGGCAGCAGGTTTGGATAGACTGGAAGCTGTTAGCACAGACCTACACCTTGGTGGCTGTGGGCTATGGTCGCTTCATCGTCGATTGAAGTGGAGGCGTGGGGAGGCAGCACCCACAGTAGCTGAGCAGCCTTATTTAAGGATAGCACTGCTCACCTCAACTGAGGAAGGGGCTAGAAAAGGTGCCCTAAAGAAAGCCCACTTCACATCACCCTGACTGGTATACCGCGACCAGTGGGGATCCCTTTTTGCGGTCGAAACAAAAAGAAATTCAGCTTACTCAGGCTAGGAGCCTGGAATATACGCACACTACAGGACAACTCAAACAACCCGGAAAGACGCACTGCACTTATTGCCATTGAGCTCAGCAGGTACAACCTGGACATAGTGGCACTCAGTGAGACCAGACTCCCTGATAGTGGCCAACTCAAAGAGCTCAGTGGTGGATACACCTTCTTCTGGAAAGGCAAGGGTGCAGTCGAACCGAGACAGCATGGTGTTGGGTTTGCAATTAAAAATGACCTTGTCAGAAACTTGCAGTCCATGCCAATTGAAATAAATGACAGGCTAATGACACTCAGGATCCCAGTTGGGAAAAGCCAGTCAGCCACCCTCATTAGCGCATATGCGCCCACCATGACAAACCCAGATGAAGCCAAAGACAAATTCTATTCTGATCTCGAATCTGTCATATGCTCTGTCCCGGCAGCTGATAAGCTGATTCTCTTGGGGGACTTCAATGCTAGGGCTGGCTCCGAAATCTCAGCGTGGCCAAATGTTTTGGGCCCTCATGGAGTTGGTTCATGCAATAACAATGGGTTGCGCTTACTTACTTTGTGCGCTGAATTTGGCCTGTTCATTAACAACACAAATTTTAGTCTCCCCGTGAGAAACAGAACGTCATGGATGCATCCCCGCTCAAAGCATTGGCATCTCATAGACTATGTCATTGTGAGGAAGACTGACAGAAAGGATGTCCTTGTAACAAAGGCGATGTGTGGTGCCGAGTGTGGAACTGACCACAGACTCATTGTTTGCAAGCTCAGACTAACATTGAGGCGCAATAGACGCCCTCAAGGGAAAGCGCCACCTAAACGCCTAAATGTTTCAAAACTCTGCTCAGCTGAGAAACAGAGCGAGCTCTCATCAGAACTCTCCTCAAAATTGGATTGCGTGACTTTTGACCCTGAGAAAATTGTACAGAGCTGGACTGACCTAAATACGACTGTACACTCTTGCGCCAGCAGCACAGTTGGTTTTCCTGTCCGCAAGCACCAGAACTGGTTCAATGATAATGATAATGAAATCAAAGTGCTCATCAAAGAAAAAAATAGTCTCATCCAAGCTCACTGCAGTGACCCCTCTTCCACAGCAAAAGCTGATGCACTGCGTGCATGTAAGGGTGTACTCCAGAAGAAGCTGAGGAAAATGAAAAATGACTGGCTTGAAGAGCGAGTAAGAGAAACTCAGAAATATGCCGACACAAACAACACTAGAAAGTTCTTTGAGAGCCTCCGAGCTGTGTTTGGACCATCCCGCTCTGGCACTACGCCACTTCTTGCGTCAGATGGTTCAACACGCATTGTTGAATTGAATGCCATAATTCAGCGTTGGGCAGAACATTTCGGAGGTGTGCTAAATCGGCCATCAAATATAAATACTGAGTCCATTGACCGCCTCCCTCAGACTCCTATTAATGCAGCTCTTGCCAAGCCATTCACAGCAAATGAGACCCGAACTGCCACAAATCAGATGTCCTTTAACAAATCACCAGGCGTGGATTCAATTCCTTCTGAGGTGTATGCCTTCGGCGGAGAAAAGCTTATTGAAAGGTTGACCGAGTTGTTCAATCATATGTTGAAAGCAGGGAAGCTGCCACAGGACTTCAAAGATGCTTCAATCATCCATCTGTACAAAAACAATGGGGACAGTCAAGTCTGTGACAACCATCGGGGAATCTCTCTACTTTCAATTGCTGGCAAAACATTGGCAAGAATGCTTCTGAATCGCCTTCTTGGTCACCTCTCGTCAAATGACTTGCTTCCCGAGAGCCAATGTGGCTTTCGTAAAAAGAGGGGAACGGCGGATATGATTTTTGCTGCCAGACACATTCAGGAAAAATGCATGGAACAAAATAAATCGCTGTATATCACATTTGTTGACCTCACAAAAGCATTTGACACAGTGTGTCGTGAAGGCCTCTGGAAAATCTTGGCGAAGTTTGGGTGTCCACCCGAATTCATCACAATAGTGCGCCAGTTTCATGATGGCATGCAAGCTGCAGTCAAAAGCAACGGCAGTGTTTCAGAGCCCTTTGCTGTCACAAATGGGGTAAAACAGGGTTGAGTCTTAGCCCCAACTCTGTTCAGCATCATGTTTTCTGCAATGCTACAAGAAGCCTGTAGCTCTCCTCCTCAAAGGGTAAGCATCAAGTACCGAACTGATGGCAGTCTATTCAACCTCAGGAGACTTCAGGCAAAAACCAAAACCAAAAGTACTCAAGTCTGTGACCTACTATTTGCTGATGATGGTGAACTTCTGGCACACGATGAGGATAGCATGCAAAACTGTGTTGATAAGTTCACTAGTGCCTGTGACAACTTTGGCCTCACAATAAGCACAAAGAAGACGGAAGTGCTCCATCAGCCTACTCCAGACGACAAGTATCCTGTGACCCCAAATATCAAAGTCCATGACAGTCTTCTGAAGGTGTCGGAGAACTTCACCTATCTTGGCAGTACACTGTCTTCCGCGGCTCGTGTTGATACTGAAATTCTCTCAAGAATCAGCAAAGCCAGCTCTGCATTTGGCAGGCTTCGAAAGAGAGTATGGGATGTTGCCGGCATTCGCACAGACACTAAGCTGAAAGTGTACAATGCTGTGGTCCTTCCCACCCTACTCTATGGGGCTGAAACCTGGACAGTGTACCAATCGCATGCCAGAAAGCTAAATCACTTTCATCTGGCCTGCCTTAGAAAGATCCTAAGGATCAAATGGCAGGATAAAATTCCAGACACTGAGGTCCTCAATCGTGCCAAGGAATTGAGCATCTTCTGCCACCTGAAAAAAATTCAGCTACGTTGGGCAGGACATGTTGTCAGAATGCCCGACTCCAGACTCCCTAAGCAAATCTTCTTCTCTGAGCTCTCCAATGGAACGAGGAATGTTGGGGCCCCAAAGAGACGTTACAAAGACACTCTCAAGCAATCACTGAAGGCCTTTGCCATTGATGTGAGTGAGTGGGAAAAGCTCTCGCTTGATCGTGCAAATTGGAGGGCGGCCCTTACCAGAGGCAGCAAAGCATGGGAAGCTGACAGAGTCCAGCAGGCTATCAAAAAAAGAGAACGGCGCAAGAAAAGGCCCAGTGGTACTGAACTAACGGAGCACTATTGTCATTTATTCGGAAGGGTCTGCAGGGCAAAAATAGGACTTATCAGTCACATGAGAAGCCATAAGTCATGAAAGAACAGTCTTTCCATTCTGTCCTCTGTGTCCTTTAGTTCTCTTTATTGTCCATGTGTTGAAATTCTCAACAATTTCTGTTCTTTATTCCTCTGGTGTTGTTAAGGTCATCATCATACCTGATGGACGAACTATTATTATTATTATTATTGGCAAAACTCGACCAGCCATGTGGCCATTTTGATTACGGGTTGCTCGGATGTGCCAGATTTCTTTGACAACAAAGAGTAAATTAAAAAAAATAATAATAAAGTTGACGTTTCAGGATACTATCAGAGAAAATTCAAACAATGTGCACTGTATTTTATCATTATGGACCAGAATTTATTCAAGTTCAATTTATTTAAGTAAAATTTCATAATCATTAATAAAAAAAAAAAAGAAATAATTAGGACAATCATTTGCCTTTTCTGTTCAGTCTTTTACACTGCCACACCTACAAATGGCCTAAGTAAACTACCAAGACATGAACAAAATAATAACACATAATACCACTACTTATCCAATTTAAAATCTATACAGTTACATCTACCACATAATAATTACAACTGCTACACTAACTAGGCATGACCTAATCCCAACTGCAACAACAACAACTAACTTTACCATTGCTGTCGGTACAATGCGAACAACATACTACAACTACAGACCATTCTTTTATAACTCATTTGCCACTACAACATCAACACAGAACCTTACAACCAATAGTTCTATTAGTGTGTACACGACATCACTGTTATAGGACAACCAAAGTGGATAACAACATCGTCCACCCTGTGGGTACGTTAAACTATTTCGATGGATCGATACGCGATATGTTGGTCAAGTAATTTCAAATTTTGATGAGTGTTTGAATATTTCCTCACAGTTATATTATCATTCAATTGTGAATATTTGCCATTATAGTTAAGAACAGACAACTGGTCGTGCATGTTTCCTTCTTGGTTGTTAATAATCAAAAACAAAAAAAACAACAAATACCTGTGTTCTCAGAGACGGTAAATGTCAGTTTTTGTTGTTGTAATTACGTGATAATTATTTGGCCATGTAGAATGCCAGGGATAGACTACATTTGCCTAGTTGGCGTAATTGGCCACATTCAGCAATATTTCAGTTGGCGAAATGGCCACAATAAAGTTTATAGGAACTCATCTTCAACTGGTCTCTAAATACACACAGACAGACACAGACACACACGCGCACACAGACACACACACAGAGACAGACACGCACACATACACAGACACACACAAGTGAGAACTTTGGCCATAAAAATTTTGGCCATTACTGTTTCCCCTGACTTTCCTCGAGTTCAGCGCACAAAGTCAAACCAGGGAAACGTGCAGCTAGGACTGACAGACAGACAGGCAAGACAGTAAACCTCAGAAACAGACAAGCAAACAGGGAAATACGGTTAAGGTTAAGATATTATTTAAATTCTTGGGAACAAAATCACAAAGACGTATACCAAAGTAAAAAGACGATAATATTATTTAAAGTTAGAGAACGTCAGCCTACGAACATGAGAAAGCAAATCAACTTCCTACTTACTAAATTCAAGTTTTTGTCCCGCTGTTTAATGTTCTCCGCATCTTTTTCTCGACTGTCTTCACTTGCCAAGGCAGAGCTGAGGTCAGAGGTCCGTTCTTCTTGACAGGCACCTGTAATAACATCTGTAATTCAGAGAGAGGTAAAATGATATTCATTAGATTGCAAAGACATGTGAACGTAGACGGATGAGATAGATGAATTATAATGTATAACTGTCAAAGGCGAGATTTTGGTGACTATTATATTCGTCAAAGGTGGAAAATACCAGCAGATCATTAGTCACTGACAGATTGATTACTGCTACAGACGGAGGTCCTGGTGGACGTAGAGGGAAAGTCAGGGAAAATAGAGTTTAAATGTTTAGAAATGCCGTAAGTCAACTTTGTTCTTGTAACTTTTCTCTCTTTAGTCAAAATTGTCATTTTGTGATCTCAAATTTTGATCAACATCACAGATTGAAATCGTGAAAACGAAAACATATTAACGAGAGTGACTGAGCTAAGAATGAATAGAGATCACAGTTGTGTGTGTGTACGTGTGTGTGTTTGTGAGTGAGTGAGTGTGCATGTGTTTGTGTATGCGTGTGTATGTGTGTGTTGTACTATTCAATTTCTCTCTCATTTTTATCGCTTTTTTTTTCTTTCTTTTTTTACAGGATTTCTGGTCTGTGTCGATCTAGAAATTCTCTTTGATCTAAATATGTTTTGTTATTGATTTTTATGTTTGTTATTTACCTGTTTTACATTTCTTTCCATCATCAGAGACATCTTTCCCCTCCTCCGTCCTTCTCTTTCTACTCCCCTGTGTTGGCTCCAGACCTGAGCTGGGAGGTTTGTTGTCCATCCTCATGGATCGATGGTCACTTTGGTCAGACATTTTGACATGTCTTCTTGCAGGGAGCAGTTTGGCTCGGGTCAAGTGAAGATCTATGGACAAATACGAATGGTATCGATAACCTAAATAAAAACGACAAAAACCAAAATACGTCCTGTATTTACTTTGGTGTTTTTCTCTGTTCCCACCACATGTAATAAAACACAAAAGATCCATGTATGAATCCCAAGATAGATCAGAATACCTACTAGATCTCACATAACGACGGCGCCCCAAGCAAACCTCGTAAACCCCAATTTTGGACCCCCCACTTTTTTTTCCGCTAAACAGGTTCGTTACATAGTCCCCCATATCCAGTAAAAATATTAGACCTGAAAAATGATTAGAAGTTAATTAAAACACATCTTTGCAAACCTCTCAAATCTCCACCTCCTGTATTTGCTCTGAGCGAACCTCGCAAGTCTCCAGTGACACGGCCGGCCAGGTGACACGGGCCACCGCGTTTCACCTGTAATGCGAGATCAATGCCTTGCGTAATCCATAGACAATGCCCACGACATGGCCACACGCCCTCGGTCATCCCAAGTGCGACTAATCCACGACACAACTATTGTGTGACACTCATATAGACCATTAAATTGGTATCAGTCAACCAAGGCGGACCTGACATTGTCAATGACGGAGAGCCCATAAAGGCTTGATTTTTTTTTCTTAGCATACTAATAATTATTGTAAGTTACATGAAGTTATATTAATATACTGGCACTTTAAATTCCTGCCTTGCCAATTTCCTTCCTTTCTTCATGTCGACCATATCCCTCTCGGTCATTTGACTCACAAATTCACACATTGGTAGAGATGGAGAAAGAGAGAAAGAGACAGAGGAAAAGAATAGGAGAGGAAAGGGGGTACAAGGGGTATGACAGGAAGATTATAAACATGATGATGATGAACACCTCCGCAGACACACTGCAAACTGTTTAGTTTGGAGATGATTTCTTAAACGATAATAACGTAAAAGGTGTACTTTTTTTTTTTTGTTTGAAATCAACTCCTGAGTAAAATCATAGTTGTTCATTATAATAGAAGAGTGAAACAATCCCATCATGTTTATCCACCCCTCCCCTTTTCTGGGTTAGGTCAGCGAGAGTGGTTGAGACTCAATACAGGTTAGGTAAGAGAGTGTCAACTGTCAACACACAACCACTGGACTCGGGTGAGCAAGAAAATGTGTTGAACATGGAGACGGAGTGTGGACACAGTCTGAGAAGATGCGCGGTCCAGCATGTCATCACTTATACTTTAGAATGATACCACACGGATAATGGTATTTTCTGAGTTCCAGCGCCCTATTTGCTTACCCTATAAAAGCATGATAGCCGAATGTGGCCTCATCATTTCTGCTTATACTGTCACGGAGCCGTTATCCAGAGGTTGCATGCTGGTGGCTTTGAGCTAAAGGCAAAATCTACAAGCAAAGCGCAAATCACCTCCTTCTACACACTCCACATCAGCCAAAAGGAAGAAAACGGAAGACAGAGAGAGAGAGGTTAGACATGTCTGCCATAGTCTCTGATGTCATTGACAAGAATGGCGAGCTGATGGACCTATCTATAGACTCTGTGCTCCTTGACCCAGACGTCTCATTTACAGAATTGGCCAGGAAATTTAACCACAAGAATGAGAACTTACTTCAGCACTCTACTGCATGGGAATTCCGAGCAGGAGACCCAGTGCTGCTCTCATGTGATAAGACAATGCCGTCACACTTCAGGGAACCATCAGTACCATCATCATCTCATGAGGTGGTGCCATCTTCATCTGCAGAGCCAGTGCCACTCACATTTACAGGAGAAAACCCTCCTCCCCTTGAGCCATCACCATCCTCAACTACAGTGGCAGTGTCATCTCCATGTTTAGACGCCGATTTACCCCCACCGCCAGACTGGATGCTGTTACCTGACTCAGAACTACCAAGCCATTAATCAGAGCTACCTCCACCCCTTGATTTTGCTTCCTCGTCCTCAAAGATAGCACTACCACCGCCTTTAGCCTCCAAGTGTGCATTTCCTCAACCAAGTTCCACTTCAGACAGCCCTGCACCAACAGTATCCAGCTCTACTGAAACTGTGTACAGACATGCAGAAAGTTCTCTATGTCGCCTAAAAGGAATCACTGTCGCGAATGTGGTTTCTAGCAAACGATTGCAATCCAAGAGGAAAACACACACTCGACGAACACACTAACTTTCCTACTGTAATTAATTAACAACTCAAATGAATTAGTTTTGTCAGACCTGTAGGGCCACAATAATGTATTGAGTTAGCTGAATAAGATAACATATATAAATGAAATGACCGTCAGGGTAACTGCAAAATGAGAATACAATTTTAGAATGGACTAAAAGGTCCTAGTACTGGATCAAATATAACTAATGACTTATAGGATATTTAATACAAATTATAGTCTTCGCTGTCTCAGCACACGCCAGCTCCATTGCAATGGCTTTTGTCATAGATTCTAATATTGGCACTGCCTGGCTGTGACTAGGAGCAGACTCTCATACTGCTGGTAACATCTGAATTCTGACATACAATTACAATGCATACCATTTTTCCCTGGCCATCAAGAACCAGGGACTATCATCAAAGGCGTTGCATGGTGGACAAAGTCCGGGTAGCTTTTAGCTGGAGCTCGTCATTTCTAGGCTCCTCGTATAGATGGTCTTCTCTATTGCGTCTCTGTTCCGATCTGGCTCGAACTTAGCCGACCACTTCGCAAGAGGAAACTTTTCTGCATGTGTTAATGGACATAGGTATGGGCTGACTTTTATAATGTCTAGCCACCTGCAACTACCGTCCAAATCCCTAGATTTGATTGGTGCGGTCATGCGAGCTGAGCTCGCAGTATTAATTTATTCTGTTGTGTAAATCGGTTACGGCCTTGCACTAAGACAGACAAGGTCGTCTTCTAAATAGGTTAATAATTAAATCCAAAATCTTATTAACTTGACTCAGCACAATTCGTGCTTTCGCGAACCACTGAATGTCAATAGTCAATTACAACCACCTCACACCCTCTAACAATGCTATTAAATCACGAACTGGAGCTGCTCTGCCATCCCTGGTTTACCTACACATATTCCTTTTTAACCATCTACAGTTTTTGTCGAAAAAACATTACTCAAAACATGTTGCTCACGAGAACAGCTCAAGGACACTTCACTAGGTAGTTTTTTTTTTTAAAAACTCTGTTCAACCCGTGGCCTAGCACGGCATTTATACACTTAACTTGCTCTTGACAATCACCAAAAGCTGAAGCCTACTGCTAAGCTACGCAGAGTCCCTGGAGAGCGTTGTAAATGTAAAGCCAACTGGAAAAACTGCAATGATGCAAGTGACGCTGACAGGATGTCTACATTTGACGGGTTCTGGGCTCTTGGATCCTGGGAGGCTAAAAGAGTGTTTGTCAGAAACCTGGTTACTGTGATCAAGCATGATGGACATAAAATGGTCTTCAAATATTTCCTTCAAACTGGTGACAAGAGGACAGACGTTTGCAAAGTGTTGTTTCTCAGCACCCCGGCTGTTGGAGAATGGTCTTTGAGGAACTGGTGCCTAGTACAAACTGCAGTCACTCCTGAAAGAAAGCGTCGAATATGGCATGGCCATGGAGTGGAACAGAAGCGCTACTGTCAAGAGTTTTTGCAAAAACTCAATAAAATGCCATCGCATTACAGCAGGAAAACTTCCACCAAACAATATCTAGAGAGACAGTTTCATTCACTCCAGAATGTCTTCATCGCCTACACAGAAACCTGCATCACTGATAGTGTGGCACCTTTATCACGACAAGCATTTTCGAAGATATTCAACAGCAGCAATATCGGCATCTTCCATCCACGAAAAGATCAGTGTGACACTTGTGTCGCCTATGAAAAAGGCAATCTAGAGGAAACTTTGTGGAATGCTCATCAACAAAAGAAGACAGAGGCTCAGGAAGCAAAGGCTCAGAAAAAAACATTTGGCCGAGAATGACCAAGACATTTTGCTAATTTCAATGGACCTGCAAGCATTTCTCCTATCTCCTGCATCCAGAGCGTCGGCAATGTACCTCAATGATGGTCCTGATTTTACAGAAAGGATTAAATAAAATTTTCAACTAGATAAATTCATCTAATATTATATTTTGTCTATTTGCAGTGTTAAGAAGTTCCTAGCACAGACTAATAAAATACCCAGACTGGATGAGCCCATTGTGTGACGTCACAAAACAGCGAAAGGTCATGAACCATCCGCCACATTAAGTTTACGGTTGCGATCGACGCTTCAGCATAGTTACAATGCAGCGGTCGCTAAAAGTCCAGACGGTCGTCATTTATAACAATAAAAAAAAGGCAGCTGTAGATAATAAAATGAAAGATATGCAAGTTAATGCATTATTAATACGTGTACAACCAATCTTGACAAATAAAAAGAAATTTCTACTGCAGATAGAACTAGAATCGGAATTTCCCGAGCGGCGGCCACGTTGGTTATACGGCCGCATCTCATTAACTTCCGTAAAAAACGACACAACCCGAAGCTTGTGTTTCCAGTCTGGTTGATTTATTAGTCTGTGGTTCCTAGTGTGAGTTTCTATTGTATCAGTGCTTAAAATATGCATGTCACTTTTTGCTTTCTTCTCCTTTTCCTGTAACAAATGTGTTACTGTACTTTGAAAAAAAAAAAAAAAATTTAAAAAGCAACCAAAACAAACCCCCCAAAAAAACGGAAAAAAAAAGCCTCAAATTTTTTTTCTAGGACCAGTGATGACATAATGAGGAAAACTCTTTGGTCAATCTCTGAGTCTGAGGTCTGAACCCTACTGACTGATGTATACAATAGGCTAATCCCTTTTTGCCACCTGTCAGTCTTGTGCGTCTCGGGGAGTCCTATCACCACCCACAAGCAACGCATCTCGCGCCGAGCTGGTCACGGAGTCGACGGACCGAGAAATCTGCTTCGAGCAAAGCTCTTAAACCCCCTTTGAGAGGTTCGCTAAGAGCAATTAAGCGACAGCAAAACTCGGATCTCTTCAAAATGATAATTATCGTTACTTGTAATGGTACTTGCCATCATATACGTATTTGGCATTACTTAATAGCTATAACATCGGACATTTAGTCCATTTTATTGATTAGGGTTGCCGTAATTCAGTTTTTTGTCTCTCCTGTAAATTTTTCTCAAATTAGGCTACGAGGTTTGCTTAGAGCACCGTCGATAAGACAGTTTTTACAATTAACCTGCAGTCAGTGACGGGATTTCATGACGTCATCAACGAATATTTCATCTATTTGTGACGTTGACGACAAGTTTTGTCATGAGGTTGTGACGTCATTCTTCTCATAGCGAGAAAAAAAACACGAGACATTTGAGAGTTGAGCCCTCAGTCCTGCCTGTGTGTGTGTGTGTGTGTGCGTATGTGTGTGTGTGTGTGTGTGTGTGTGTGCGTATGTGTGTGTGTGTGTGTGCGTATGTGTGTGTGTGTGTGTGTGTGCGTATGTGTGTGTGTGTGTGTGTGTGCGTGTGTGTGTGTGTGTGTGTGTGTGCGTGGGCGCGCGCTATTGATGTTAACCCAAATTAAATTGTTCATTATTGTTTTTTCATTGTTATAAAATACTGGCAATCAAGTTGTTTACGTTTTAATGGAAAAAAACAACTGTTTCTATTTCTGGGATAAAATTTGTAATTTTCTTGTTCAGTCTATCTTTTGTTTCTCAGTGTTGGCTTGTAAGTCACGATGTTGAACTCCCCTGCAAGTGCAAACCTTAACATTTAGAGTTACAACAGTTTAGAATTGTCCAAAATTATGTGATGACTGAGTGGGCACAGAACACAAAGACTCGTTATGTTTGATGAGGTGGACAAATTACTGACAGACTTATCTGTGATATGACCACTTGTGAGTGTTCTCCTCAGCTCTCTCGGTAGAGAAGGTGGGCAGACATTATAGTTGTGCTTACTATGCCCGGTCCCAGCCAGGATCACACCCAGGATCCCAGCCAGGATCCCAGCCAGCTACCCTGCTGAAATCCGATCCATAGACTTCAGTGTCGAGTTTGCATATAGGAATATCATATCTACATAAATCCTTCTGTTACGACATTGCATCGACGTTAGTTTGACGTAGGGAACTTGCCCCTGTGATAATCCTACCAACCCTACGGGAATCCTAGATAAATCAACACTGATGAACGCGGCTGGACATTGGCTGGGACACAACTTTCCTGGCTGGACATTGGTTGGGACACAACTTTCCTGGCTGGATGTTTTTATGGTAAAAAAAAAAAAAAATCATATTTAATTTATTCACTTTCTCTATTCACATCCAACATTACAGTCTCAGTCTCAGTTTCCTTGTGAATTTTTCTTCCCCATTATATCACAGACCTCGCGGCCTCTGATTCTATACACCCGGTCCCATCTGTACATGTGTCAATGTGTTAATGTTCATGCAAAACCTATCACCATCATCACCATCATCATCATCATCATCATCATCATCATCATCATCAACATCATCATCATCATCATTGTAGCATCTGCAAGCTATCCCTTGCCCTCCCCCGTTTTCTTGTTACACTGGTGAGCATGTGTTCATTTCTGTTTTCATTTTATTGTTGACAACCGCTAGAGTGTACTGTACCCAGTGACCTGACCTTCTTCTCCTAGTGAGTAGTTTTTTTCCTCGCTCGCTTGTTGTCAGGTGTTTTGACTCGTTCAGTAAATATTAGTGTGTTCCCGAACATTCGATAACACTGTGGATAAGGATGTTTACGCCAGATTTGGCCTTGAGTGATGTAATCTGATAACGTATTGATGCGTGATTGGTTAGTTTGTGCGAGGGCAAAGGTAACGTTTATTTCGGGAACTTTCTGTAGGAATGTTTATATATATAGACCTGTGTGAGTGGTTGGGGGGTGAGTAAGTGAGTTTCCTTTTGTGTGGCGTAGATATTTAGTTTCGCTGGTGTCTTCCTAGTAATTTATTGTTCACTATACAGTTATTAAACTTTAGTATTATTTAATCTATCGTCGGATCTCGTGTTTATTTATTTTACAGCTGTAATAGTTTCGTTTTCTAAAGGGTTGTAGTTAGATCAACTAACTCCCCCCTACTATAACGTGCTAGAACAACCTCAGCTGTTACATATTGGGGGCTCGTCCGGGATACGACCAGATTCGAGCGGACCAGATCAAAATTACTAGATTTATTTACATAGTTTATTGTAGGAATATCATCGACAAGCTATCTACAACATGTCGGAGGTTATTGGAAGGCTTAGCCAGGAAGCGGACGCTATGGAGCTCACTGGGCAGGAGAGACGGGACTACCTCCGTGAAGGCCTAGAAAGAGAAAGACAGCTGGAGGCTCAACGACAGGAGAAGGAGGCTGAACGACAGGCTCGGGAGAAGGAGATGAACCACGAGCTGGAGATGGAGAGGATCCGCCATCAGGGTGGAGGCGAGTCGACGCAGGGGACCAGCGACCACGCCAGTTCTAAGAGACCCAAGCTACCTGCATTTCAGGACAAGAAGGACGATCTGGATAGCTGGTTGCTGCGGTTTGAGAGGTTTGCTGAGACAGCTGAATGGCCCAGATCCACCTGGACGACATCACTGTCTGCCCTGCTGACCGGGAGAGCTTTGGAGTGCTTCTGCAGACTACCGATCGACGAAGCCAAGGACTACGACAAGGTCAAGGAAGCGTTGCAGAAGAGGTACAACCTGTCAGAGGACGGATACAGACTCATGTTCAGACAAGGTAAGCCTGAAGATGGAGAAGATGTTGGAATGTTTTTGACCAGGATCAAGACCTATTTAGAGAGGTGGATAAAGCTGTCGAAGACGGAGGAGACCTACGAAGGAGTGAGAGATCTGTTCGTCAGAGAGCAATTCATGGATGCCTGCCCACCAGACCTTGCAACCCATGTGAGGGAGAGGAAACCAAAGACGCTACAGGACATCGCAGATTCAGCGGAGGCGTACCTGGTAGCGAGGAACCGGACGCTCAGCGGGAGCGCCAGACTGCAGAGCCGGCCAGTGCGACAGAGGCCCAACGGAGACAGAAGTCTACAGGTCTGTTATAAGTGCCAGAGGCCGGGACACAAGGCGAGGGAGTGTCGTGCAAGGACAAAAGACAAAGGTGAGTTCAGATGTTACCTTTGTGGAAAGCCAGGCCACGTTCGGAGGATGTGTCCAGCCCAGAAGGATATGGGACGAGGCAAGCCGAACAAGGCGGCGGCGGCCGTAGTTATAGCGGCGGACGAGTCGTCAAGACAAGATGTGACGACGGCTGACACCAGCATCAACGTTCAAGCGGTAATGAAGGACGGGAAGCTACAGTTAGCGGTGCCTGTTACTTGCGGAGGATGCAGTGACGGAAGGACCGTGGAGAAACTGAAGTTACCAGTGATGAAGGGCTTGATTGGAAATCGAGCGGTAGATGTCCTAAGAGATACCGGCTGTGAAGGTGTAGTGGTGCGGCGAGCACTGGTGGACGACGGACAGCTCACCGGTGGGAAGAAACTTATCGCGAGGATCGATAACTCCTTGCTAGCGGCGGAGGAAGCCGTTATCGACGCGAAGACGCCTTACCTGACGGGCAAAGTGACGGCGCTGTGTCTCCCGGAGACCATCTGCGACCTAGTAGTCGGGAACGTGGACGGAGCGAAGGACCCGTACGACCCTGATACTGAGGTGATGGTAGGAGCGGTGACCACGAGGGCCCAGGAGAAGAGGAAGGACCGGTCTACGTCGCTGAAGGTGCCGAGGGCAGAACGGCACGCGGGAGTGGATAGAGAGGAACTTATCCGACTCCAAGAAGAAGACGAAGTCATTAGGAAGTTAGAGCAGAAGAAGATCCCAACTAATAGAGGCAATAAATCTGTTCATTTTGAGAAACATGGAGGAGTACTGTACCGGATCTACAAGGACCTGAGACAGGCGACGGTTATAAGGCAAGTGGTACTACCCGAAAAACTGAGAGAGTATGTACTGAGTGTAGCCCACGACTCGATCGTCGGAGGACACCTCGGCGTGAAGAAAACCAAAGACAGAGTTATGAGCAATTTTTATTGGCCTGGAATTGAAGGTGACGTCGCGAGATACTGCCGCTCATGCGACATATGCCAGAGGACGGTGAACAAAGGAGCGACCCCAAAGGTGCACCTGCAGAGTATGCCAGTAGTGGACGTACCATTTAGGCGAGTGGCCGTGGACTTAGTAGGACCTATCGACCCCCCAAGTGAAGGTGGACATCGGTATATCCTGGTGTATATAGACTACGCTACTCGTTACCCCGAAGCCACACCCTTGAAGAAGATCGACGCAGAAACGGTAGCAGAAGCCTTAGTGAACATCTACAGCCGTTTGGGTGTGCCCGAAGAGATCTTGTCGGACCAAGGGACCCAGTTTATGTCAGATGTCATGAAGGAAACGAATAGACTACTGGGAATTCGACAGTCGACCACTACAGTCTACCACCCTATGTGCAACGGGTTGGTGGAGCGATTCAACGGCACGCTGAAGAAAACATTGAGACGACTGTGCGCAGAGCAACCCAAGCAGTGGCACAGATACATCAACCCGCTGCTCTTCGCATATCGTGAAGTTCCCCAAGAGTCGACCAAGTTTGCCCCATTCGAGTTGCTGTATGGGAGAACTGTGAGAGGACCAATGCACATTTTACGACAACTATGGACCAAGGATGTAGAGGAGCCGGAAACGAAGACCAGTTACCAGTACGTCATGGAACTGCGTGAGAGGCTGGAGGACACATGGAAGTTAGCGACGGAAGAACTCTCCAAGGCTCAAGGTAGACAGAAGACCTACTACGACCGGAAGGCGCGAGAGAGGAAGTTCCGCCCCGGAGATGAAGTGTTGGTGCTACTGCCGACGAACACTAACAAGCTCCTAGTCCAATGGAAGGGACCATATAAGGTAGTCTCAGTTGTCGGTGTTAACGACTATAGAGTCAAGATGGGTGCAAAAGAAAAGACCTTGCACGCCAACCTCCTCAAGAGATACATTCCAAGGACGTCAAAAGCAGCAGCAGTGGCAATGGAACCGAGACCTATTGTGACCGAGATGTGTGGGATGGACAACAGTAGGAGAGATACCACGCCTGAACATGTCAACGCCATAAAGGACGGCGGCGGTGATAGTGCTGAGACTGTACTGGCAGAGGACGACATGATGGACAAGAGTCAACCCGTGGAGTCAGCTGGCATGACAATCATCGAGGACTGCGACCTGGAAGGCGACAACGGTGGAACGACGGAGGACCTTGCCGACCTAGGAAGCTGGGACCAGAATGAAGGCTACAGAGATGTCCAGTATGGAACGCAACTGACATCGGAACAACGTCAAGAACTCTGCGATGTGGTGAAGAATTACCAGCATGTCTTCACCAATCTCCCTGGATGCTGTCAGTTGGGTGAACATCGCATCGACCTGACGACAGAAGTACCAGTTCGTCAACGACCATACCCGGTGCCCTACGCTATGCGCGACTCATTGAAAAAGGAGCTTAGCACCATGGGACGGCTGGGCATCATTCGAAGGAGCTCATCAGCTTATGCTTCACCTATTGTTGTCGTCAAGAAGAAGGACGGATCCAACCGAGTCTGCATCGACTACAGGAGGTTAAACAAGATCACAGTATTCGACCCTCATCCGACAGCAGCGCCATCAGAAGTGTTTCAGAGTCTCTCGAGAGGAAAATTATTCTCTCGGATTGACCTGAGCAAGGGATACTGGCAAGTGAAAGTTCGAGAGCAAGACATTCCCAAGACGGCGTTCGTCACCATGGGCTACTACTACTACTATTTCCTGTTGCACCCACTGGTGCTTAGGGCAGCAACAAAGGATCTCCAGCCCTGTCTGTCCTGGGCCATCTTTGCGAGAGTTCCCCATGAGTGATTGAAGGATTTCATCTCTGCCTCGATTGTTCTCCGCCAGGTTGCCTTGGGTCTGCCTCGCTTGCGCCGTCCCTCCGGTGTCCACTGAAGTGCTGTTTTGGTTATAGAATTTGCTTCCTTTCGCAGCACGTGTCCAAGCCATCTCCATCGTCTCTTCGTGATGATGTTGGCTATTTCTTCTTGCTTGCATCGCCTTAGTAGTTCCTGATTAGAAATCTTGTTTGGCCAAAAGATGCGGAGAATCCTACGAAGACATGTGGTGTGGAAGGAAGACAACTTGGCGAGGTCACCTTCTGTCATTCGCCAACACTCTGATCCATACAGGAGTGTGGATAGGACACAGCTTTGGTACAGTCTGATCTTGGTGTTGATGCCGTATTGTGTCGATTTCCAGATGTTGCTCATACTTTGAAAGACAGCCCTTGCATTTCCCAGCCTACTTTGGATGTCCTCCTTTGTGCCACCCTCTGGTCTGATAATGCTACCAAGGTATTTAAATTTGTCCGTCGTGGTGAGGTTCTTGTCATCTACTTGCACTGGTGCTGGAGTGTCTACATTTAGGGTCATAATCTCTGTCTTCTTCTGGCTAATCCGAAGGCCTACTTTGCATCCAAAATTATGTAGTCTCTGCGTCTTATCTTGCATGTGTTGGTGACTATGTGACAATAGCGCAAGGTCATCCGCAAAGTCCAAATCCTCTAGGTTGTCGAAGAGTGTCCATCTGATGCCTCTTGGTGCATCCTCTGTAGTTTTCCGCATAATCCAGTCGATTACGAGGTTAAACAAAATTGTTGACATCACACATCCTTGCCGTACACCAGTTTTCACTTCAAAGGATGCATCACTGTTTCCGACAGTTGTAAAAGCTTTTGATGAGTTCAACAAGCTTGCTGGGAATCCCATAGTGCCGAAGAATGCGCCATATACTCTCTCTGTGGATGCTGTCGAAGGCCTTTTCGAAGTCAACGAAGTTCACATAGAGCTGCCTTTGCCATTCTGAACACTGTTCTATGATGTTTCGGAGTGTGAAGATCTGGTCAATGCATCCTTTCCCCTTTCGGAATCCGGCCTGTTCCTTTCTCAGTGTCTTGTCCACAGCATCTGACATACGTTGCACAATGATCTTGGCAAGGATTTTGCTGGGTATAGAAAGGAGAGTGATACCACGCCAGTTGTTGCAATCGCTGAGTGCTCCTTTCTTGGGTATTTTCACTATTCTGCCTTCATTCCAGCTCTTTGGTACTGCTTCTGCTTCCCAGATAGCTGTGAACAGTGGCTGAAGGATGGTGGCTGACTGATCCGGATCTGCTTTGAACAGTTCTGCAGTCAGGTTGTCTTTTCCTGGGGCTTTGCTGTTTTTTAGGCTCTTTATTGCTGCCACTATCTCTTCCTTCTTTGGTGGATCTATGTTGATGTCAAGGTCTTCAGCAGCATCTTGTATTATTATTCTATCTTCAGGTGGTGGCCGGTTTAGTAATTCCTGAAAGTGCTCTGTCCAGCGTGTATCCTGTTCTCGTTCTGTAGTCAGTAGTTTCCCATTCTTGTCTTTGATTGGAACACTTGGTCTTCCACCGTACTTGCCACAAATGCGCTTAGTGATCTTGTGGAGCTTACCCTGTTCTCCTCTTGCTGCTGCCTCCTCCGCATCTGCCGCTAGCTGTTCCATGGCTTCTCGTTTATCTTTCTTTACTAGTCTCTTCACTTTCTTATTTAACTCTGTGTAGCTATGTTGGTACCTCTCTTTCAGCCTTTCCGATTTCACTTGTAGGAGTTTCTTTTTCATGACTTTCCTCTCCTCGATCACATCCCATGTTCTTTGTTGGATCCACTCCTTGCTTTTCCCTTTCTCATTAAATCCAAGGCAGGCTACACTGCTCTCTGTGTACACTGTAGTTACTCTTTTCCACTCTGAATCGATTCCTCTTTCATTAGGGTTGTTCTTATCAGACTCTCGTAGAGCCTGGAATCGGTTCTTGACTTGTATGTTGAAGGCATTTCTAACACTTGCATCTCTCAGTTTCTGAATATTAAGGTGTCTTTGCTTTGATGTCTTGATTCCGGTCTTGTTCAGTTTAATTTTGATAAGTGCTGCCACTAGATGGTGGTCGCTGGCTACGTCAGCTCCTCTTTTCACTTTCACATCTAGAAGGGATCGTCTCCACATACCGTTGATCATCAAATGGTCTATTTGGTTCTTGTCTCTTCCATTTGGAGAATTCCATGTGAGTTTGTGAATTTCTCTGTGTGTGAAAAGGGTCCCTCCGATGACTAAGTTGTTCAAGGCACAAAAATCCACAAGCCTTTCTCCATTGTCATTCCTTGTTCCAGTTCCATGTTTTCCCATTACTCTTTCATAATTTATATCATCTTTACCTACCTTAGCATTGAGGTCTCCCATGACAATGATGAGATCATGCCGTGGCGTCATGTCCATTTCCCCCTGGAGTTGTTCATAAAAGTCGTCTTTGTCTGTGTTGTCGTTTTCGTTGGTTGGTGCATAACATTGGATGACAGTGATGTTTGTGTGTCGTCCTTTCATCCTCATCCTCATCAGTCTGCTATTGACTGGTTTCCACTCCAACAAGCATTTGTCCAGTCCTTTCTTTAGGATGATGGCTACTCCTTCATGATGTTGGTCATCCTCTCTTCCAGAGTAGAGAACGGTTTCTCCAGTGGATGTTTTGATCCTTCCAGATCCAGTCCATCTGCTCTCACTTACACCCAGGATGTGTAGGTTGTAGCGCCTCATCTCTGATGTTACTTGTGCTAACTTACCCGATTCATACATTGTTCTAACATTCCAGTATCCAATCCTGGTCTTGGTTTTGGCGGTGTTCAGTTCCTCCTTCATCCTGCTAGCAGTTTCCTTTCGGCTTTCACTACTTGCATTCATACGAGTCGCGAGGTACTCAGAAGGTCCATCACATCCAGAACGTTGGTTTTTCCATGTTGCTGTTTCCGTAACGATTTTTGTTTCTCCAAGTAAGGTCACCCCAACAAGGATTTCAGGGTAGGGTTGTTAGCCCTACGCCCAACCCCCGAACCTGGAGGGCCGGTCTGTTCAATCTTGTCTGGTCCTTCCCCCATGACCTGTCCAGCTTGCTTAAAGCTATCAGGGGCACGAGGCCTCCGCTGGCTTAGCTCCTGGGATCACTGGGACACACAAGCCACTCCTCCACGTCAAGGCATGAACAATTGGAGCAGCAACATGCCTGCACCAACCGGGAATTGAACCTGGCACCTTCGGCATGAGAGAAATGTCAAGGTTTCCTCAAGATTAGAAGTTTGTAGATGAAAATGCTCCTTCGAAGAGAAGACATTACAAGCAGTGGAAAGCATTTTTGCCCACACACCCATTAATAATAATAATAATACATAACACTTATAATAGCGCTTCATCCCATAGGGTATCCAGTTTATACAATGCCCGTTTTTCCATTCAGCCGCGATGCTCGGTACAAAATCGGACATTTGCCGAAGAGCTTTATTGTGATATGAAAGGCTGACTGGTATCAATACTTAATTAAATCCAAATACTTATTTTTTTCCATACATTCAGACTGTTTCTGATGACAGCCTTGATTTTGATGTCCCTGATGGTGACCACATTTCTGAGTGCCTACCTTGTGCTCAGATTTCGCACTGCTTTGGAGGCGTTTTTCTTGAGGCTGTTTGTGAAAGCGTTCAGACCTATGGCACCACAAGACTACAGAACGCATGTCTTCATCGGCTATGCTGATGCTGATTTCATGTTTGTGAAATACATTTTGATGAAGTAAGTTCAGAGCCCTGACAATCAATTCGAAAAAGTTACTTTAAGAATGAGGTTAAGTCTGCTAGCATAAAAAAAAAAAAAAGCTACAAGTCAGCATATCAGCGTGGGGATTGGGAGTTATCAGGGAAATAATTATGCAGGTCATGTAATTTTAAAAAAAAAAAATACACACTATGTTTTTCGTTCTGTCCACCAGTGTACATTCTGTTGATGAACGTGTTCAGCAGAAACAAGGTCAAGTGTCGCACTGATTGATGTGCAAGACCATAAAAGATAAAGAAAAGCAAAGAATCAGATAAATCTAGTGATGAACTGACTCCAAACACTGATGAAAGGCAGAAATTTTTATGTATTGGAAAAGGTAAGGAGAAAGAAGGGGTGTCGTGACGGTCAGCCTGACCTAGAAATGCAGAAATATGAGAAAATGAGAGAAAGGAAAAAGGGCAAAATGGGGAAAAGAGAAGAAGGAAATGAAGATAGACATATAAAGATAGACATATGATGAGAGACATATAAAGATAGACATATGAAGATAGACATATAATGATAGACATATGATGATAGACATATGATGATAGACATATGATGATAGACATATGATGATAGACATATGATGATAGACATATGATGATAGACATATGACGATAGACATATGATGATAGACATATGATGGTAGACATATGATGGTAGACACATGAAGATAGACATATGATGAGAGACATATGATGATAGACATATGATGATAGACATATGATGATAGACATATGATGGTAGACACATGAAGATAGACATATGATGAGAGACATATGATGATAGACATATGATGATAGACATAACGTTAAGGACACGAAAGAAAAGTTTTGTGACAGAGCTTGAGTTTGGGTTTGGAGAAGGCACGTTGACACCATAACGGTCATAATATGCCAGGAGAAGCAATAAGACAGACAGTATCACAGAACGATAGGACAGACTGAGTCCAACTACCCGTTTGAGAGAGAGAGGGACAGAGACAGACAGACAGAGAGACAGAGAGAAAGAGAGTTTAACAGAGAGAGTGAGAGAGAGAGAAAGAGGGAGAGGGAGAGAGACAGAGAGATGGAGAGAGAAAGACACAGAGAAAGAGAGACACCGAGAGAGGAGAGAGAGAGAGAGAGAGAGAGAGAGAGAGAGGGAGGGAGGCAGAGACAGAAGAGGAAGAGGGTAGACTAGAAGCCAATGACGAACCTACATTTTTGGAACTCCTGAAGTTTGAACTGTTATGGGTCCCCTTCGAGACCAGCAACAATAAGGCAACATCCAAAATTCACCCATTAAAAGAAGTTCTGGTTCTTGTTACTTCAGGGTCCCTTCAGAATTAGGGGCCGTAACTTCATTAGTTCCATAGTAGATCCGTTATTGCTATGAGTCCATCTACATGTCTTGTTTTCCTGGCCAGGTATCTGGAAGAAAAACTCAAAGTGTCAACCTTTATACACCAACGTGACCTGCTGGCCCAAGGCTATCTGGCGGACAGGTTGTGCACTGAGATCTCTAACAGCTGGCGCATTCTACTGGTGTTATCCAAGAATTTCTTGTGCGAGTATGAATTGGCAGATGTTGTTATGCAGGTGAGCACTCAAAATTATTTGTCGTCTCAGTACAGCGCTATACTGTCCCCCTGGGGTTGATATCAGGAGGTCGAAACGAAGCAAAGGGAGACATGGAGCTGAAAACGATTGAAGGAACTATGTGGACGTCGGGGGTGGGTGGAGGAGGGCATAAATGGAGGATGAGTTGGGGCCACATAATTACATGGCAGGTCACTGGCTTGTTTAACAACATGCATAGATGGGTCTTATGAACAGAAAAGAATGCTTTCTTTTTGTTATTTGATAATCAACACGCCTATTGTCATTAATAAGGCTTAGAAATTTAACATCACAATTTGTGTGTAGTCTGTTTTCTTGTGAAATGTATCCACTGGGTTTGAGTAGACACTGTGGGGAGAGAGGACGGGAAGAGAAGGATTTAAATGAAAGAAAATTTGGAGCCTAAGGAAGCACTTGCCTGAAAACGTTGAGAACCATTGTCATAACTTTCTAGTGCCCAGACGAAATTTGCTAATCCAAAAACTTCCGAAATTGTATGCTGAACTCAATGTTGATTTTTAACCTTCTTGTGGACCAAAACTTGTGAAATAATTTGCTGAACTGATTTTAAATAGATTATTGCAAAAATATAAATGTTTAATTGGGATTATGATTTCTTCATAAAAATAAAAGGAAGAGTAAGTGTCTCAACATAAAGCATTTTGGCGCCAGGTGACCTGTTTCAAATATGGTACACTGGCTGCTGGAGGGTTAATGTACATAAAGTTTCAAACCAGTCCCGACAACTGGGCAAAAAAAAAAGAGGCAGAAAGAACAGAAAGTCATTTTCTATTTCATGCTTCGAAGCAACAGTTTCTGTGTAGTGGCGTATCTACATGGCTTGAATTGTTATGCCAATTGGCAACCAGCTATAATAGGGCAACATCCAAATTTCACTTATTAAAACAAACTTGTTTTCAGGGCCTCTCCGGGATTAGGGACGCTGAAGCTCCAGCTCCAGTAGTTTCATAGTAGATCCGCCATTGTTGTTCGATCTTTATCTAGGGAGAATTTGCTGCCCTGGACATTTACACCTCCGTCTTCTTGTTCATTTTATTTGATTGTTGTGATTTTTTCCTTGTTTTCTGTCTTTCTTTCATAGCCCTCAAAAAAGCTCCCTAATGGGCTGCCGTGATCTTGGTCTTCCTTTTTGCCTCTGACTTTTTTCCTGTAGGCTAGCGCCAAAGTCCAGTCTTAGAGACAGAGATAGACTTCCCTGCTATGGAAGGGTATGGGAGGGAGTGGGTTATAATTATACTTCAATATTATTGTTTCTGGTTTCTGCCCTATGTCGGGGGAGGTAATGATGTTAGTTATTATTTCATTTTTCTACTTGTGTCAATGCTCAGTGCAGGGACTGGCTATTTTTTATTTGGACAGTTTATTGGGGTGAGTTCTGAAGTGGCCAGGGTGATTTGCTGCTGGCGCTGGATGGGACAGTGGGTTGGGGGTAGACACCAGAAGTTGGGCAGAGGATAATGTGGGGGTGTAGATCCGCCACTGTTTCTGTGTGAATGACCCAAAATTAAGAGCAGCTCGACAGGTCGTAAATTAGTTATCTAGTTATCGAGCCTGGAGATCTCTGTCGACACCAATGCCTACAATGCCTAACATCATGATGAGCAAACGGCAGCGCCCCCTTCCTAAAAACCAATATAAATAAATGGAAGTGCATAGGTGTGGAATATCTTCTCTACCTATGCACTTCCTATATATATATCCATGGGACCCCCTAAAACTTTGGAGCTCTTAGACAACTGCTCAGAGCGTCTCCTGGCGTTAAGGCGGCTCTGCAAATGTTGGAGATCCTGACAAGTTTCTCGGACAATTTAAGTTCAGTTCTGTTGTGAGCCGGACGGCCAGTTCAAATTATATACCTGTACAAGAATCAATAAAAAAAAAAATAATAAAGATTTCAAATTGTCTTTTTAAAATACGGCATGGCTCATGACTTCCCAGCATTCGCTGAATCTGTGCACACTGAATGCGGTAGCTGTCTCATCTTACTGGACCTAATATGTTTGAACAAAGCACGTTTATGTCCTACACCTGCCGTAATTCTCTCTTTTCTCCTCTACTCCTATGCAGTACGCCACCCACTCTGTGACAGCTGTCAATCAAAGGCGTGTGTTTGTACTGGTGGAGGAATCCCAGGTGAAGGCCATACCCGACTATCTGCACGGTGTCCTCGAGGAGAGTCAGATCATAGTGTTATCAGACCTGCGACATCAGTTCGACTATAAGCAAAGGCACCAGATCAAATATTGTCTGCACGCTGGGTAGTCATCACTCTTGACGGGGTGGAGGGGATGGTGGGGACAGACATAAGTATAGACAGACATAATATCTAATTATCGACATGTGGACCGACATACGAACAGACAGACAAACATGCAACATGAATAAAGGGGCCAATACAGCAGAAACAGAGCCCAGCCAGCATCCATACGTCAATCCCACGTAGATTTGTAGAGGATTTCCATAGGATTGGTAGGATGACCATAGGGACGGATTATTGACATCAGATCAACGTCGGCGCGATGTTGTAACCAATGGATCTAGGCAGTAACGACGTCATTACTCTGTGCAAGTTTGACGTCAATCTTTCGCTTTCGATTTCCTTAAGGTTGCTAGCTGGGAGATGTTTACAGCCCATACATAAGACATTGAATACAGCAGAAAGGTCACTCTATCCAATCACTATTATCAAATTTTCTGTCATTATTTTATTTGTTCTTATCCTTTTGTGCATGTTAAATTCTTCCAATTTATATAATTATTATTATTGTATATATAAGCCAGAACTGGCAGCTAAGTACACATATTCTATTTAGATTATATATGTAAGCCAGAACTGACAGCTAAGTACACATATTCTATTTAGATTATATATGTAAGCAAGAACTGGCAGCTAAGTACACATATTCTATTTAGATTATATATGTAAGCCAGAACTGGCAGCTAAGTACACATATTCTATTTAGATTATATATGTAAGCCAGAACTGGCAGCTAAGTACACATATTCTATTTAGATTATATATGTAAGCAAGAACTGGCAGCTAAGTACACATATTCTATTTAGATTGTATATGTATGCAAAAACTGGCAGCTCAGTACACATATTCTATTTAGATTATATATGTAAGCGAGAACTGGCAGCTGAGTACACATATTCTATTTAGATTATATATGTAAGCAAGAACTGGCAGCTAAGTACACATATTCTATTTAGATTATATATATAAGCAAGAACTGGCAGCTAAGTACACATATTCTATTTAGATTATATAATAATAATAATAATAGTTCGTCCATCAGGTATGATGATGACCTTAACAACACCAGGTAGGAATAAAGAACAGAAATTGTTGAAAATTTCAACACATGGACAATAAAGAGAACTAAAGGACACAGAGGACAGAATGGAAAGACTGTTCTTTCATGACTTATGGCTTCTCATGTGACTGATAAGTCCTATTTTTGCCCTGCAGACCCTTCCGCATAAATGACAAGAGTGCCCCGTTGGTTCAGTACCACTGGGCCTTTTCTTGCGCCGTTCTCTTTTTTTGATAGCCTGCTGGACTCTGTCAGCTTCCCATGCTTTGCTGCCTCTGGTAAGGGCCGCCCTCCAATTTGCACGATCAAGCGAGAGCTTTTCCCACTCACTCACATCAATGGCAAAGGCCTTCAGTGATTGCTTGAGAGTGTCTTTGTAACGTCTCTTTGGGGCCCCAACATTCCTCGTTCCATTGGAGAGCTCAGAGAAGAAGATTTGCTTAGGGAGTCTGGAGTCGGGCATTCTGACAACATGTCCTGCCCAACGTAGCTGAATTTTTTTCAGGTGGCAGAAGATGCTCAATTCCTTGGCACGATTGAGGACCTCAGTGTCTGGAATTTTATCCTGCCATTTGATCCTTAGGATCTTTCTAAGGCAGGCCAGATGAAAGTGATTTAGCTTTCTGGCATGCGATTGGTACACTGTCCAGGTTTCAGCCCCATAGAGTAGGGTGGGAAGGACCACAGCATTGTACACTTTCAGCTTAGTGTCTCTGCGAATGCCGGCAACATCCCATACTCTCTTTCGAAGCCTGCCAAATGCAGAGCTGGCTCTGCTGATTCTTGAGAGAATTTCAGTATCAACACGAGCCGCGGAAGACAGTGTACTGCCAAGATAGGTGAAGTTCTCCGACACCTTCAGAGACACCTTCCTCAGATTATATATGTAAGCAAGAACTGGCAGCTCAGTACACATATTCTATTTAGATTATATATGTAAGCAAGAACTGGCAGCTAAGTACACATATTCTATTTAGATTATATATGTAAGCAAGAACTGGCAGCTAAGTACACATATTCTATTTAGATTATATATGTAAGCAAGAACTGGCAGCTAAGTACACATATTCTATTTAGATTATATATGTAAGCAAGAACTGGCAGCTAAGTACACATATTCTACAGTGCACACCACTTATATCGACATCGCTTATATAGACATTTCTCTTTTATCGACATGATTTACTAAGTCCGGATTTTTTTCCTCTTTATTTGTTAGTAAATAGATGCCTCTATATCGACATACTCTCGTTTTGTCTTCTCTTATATCGACATGTCGATCAAACTCGCTAAGCGGTGCAGGCCCTATTTTTGTGCACAAGAAATCGCCTCATCCCTCCCCGCTCGCTCGAACGAGAAGCAAGTGTACTAAGAGGCGAGCCGTGTGCCCTTTGTATGTCAGTGTCACACGCTGGGTGGCAGGTAAGGAAAGGAGTGGTGGGCACAACAGACTGACAAAACCACATGTAACCCGGTGGCTCCGCTGAAAGGGAAATAAAGAGGCCTGTGTCTAGTTTGGACTGCGGGGAGGGGGCGTCGTGTGTGTTTGTATACATGTGACGCGTTTACGCAGCCACCCATGTGCTGTCTAGATCTAGACTGACTTGTGCAGCGAACTGATCTTGTGTTTCATATCACCGTTATGAATCACTTGTATCAGTAGTAATGCCTGCCGTCTGTATTCTCGCAAGGTCTACCAAAACACTAAATTCCTTTTCAAGGCTTAAACTTCAACTAAACGACGATGTCAGAACAACAGAAACCACACAAGACGCTCAGCATCGAAGCTAAGCTGATTTTATCGATTTTTTTCTGACCAAGGGATGTAACTATCAATATTGTGATCAGGGCATGGTTGCTTCCCCTTACGTCAAAATACAGCACTATTACTTGCTACTATTTTAGTAATCCACTATTGCAACGAAAGAACACCATCTTAAAGAGGTTTCTTTTATATCGACGTTCTCTTATATCGACACAAAATGTCTGGACCCTTACATGTCGATATATCAGGTGTGCACTGTATTTAGATTATATATGTAAGCAAGAACTGACAGCTGAGTACACATATTCTATTTAGATTATATATGTAAGCAAGAACTGGCAGCTGAGTACACATATTCTATTTAGATTATATATGTAAGCAAGAACTGACAGCTGAGTACACATATTCTATTTAGATTATATATGTAAGCAAGAACTGGCAGCTCAGTACACATATTCTATTTAGATTATATATGTAAGCAAGAACTGGCAGCTAAGTACACATATTCTATTTAGATTATATATGTAAGCAAGAACTGGCAGCTAAGTACACATATTCTATTTAGATTATATATGTAAGCAAGAACTGGCAGCTAAGTACACATATTCTATTTAGATTATATATGTAAGCAAGAACTGACAGCTAAGTACACATATTCTATTTAGATTATATATGTAAGCGAGAACTGGCAGCTGAGTACACATATTCTATTTAGATTATATATGTAAGCAAGAACTGACAGCTGAGTACACATATTCTATTTAGATTATATATGTAAGCAAGAACTGACAGCTGAGTACACATATTCTATTTAGATTATATATGTAAGAAAGAACTGACAGCTGAGTACACATATTCTATTTAGATTATATATGTAAGCAAGAACTGACAGCTAAGTACACATATTCTATTTAGATTATATATGTAAGCAAGAACTGACAGCTAAGTACACATATTCTATTTAGATTATATATGTAAGCAAGAACTGACAGCTAAGTACACATATTCTATTTAGATTATATATGTAAGCAAGAACTGACAGCTAAGTACACATATTCTATTTAGATTATATATGTAAGCAAGAACTGGCAGCTAAGTACACATATTCTATTTAGATTATATATGTAAGCAAGAACTGACAGCTAAGTACACATATTCTATTTAGATTATATATGTAAGCAAGAACTGGCAGCTAAGTACACATATTCTATTTAGATTATATATGTAAGCAAGAACTGGCAGCTAAGTACACATATTCTATTTAGATTATATATGTAAGCAAGAACTGGCACCTAAGTACACATATTCTATTTAGATTATATATGTAAGCAAGAACTGGCAGCTAAGTACACATATTCTATTTAGATTATATATGTAAGCAAGAACTGGCAGCTAAGTACACATATTCTATTTCGATTATATATGTAAGCAAGAACTGGCAGCTAAGTACACATATTCTATTTAGATTATATATGTAAGCAAGAACTGACAGCTAAGTACACATATTCTATTTAGATTATATATGTAAGCAAGAACTGACAGCTAAGTACACATATTCTATTTAGATTATATATGTAAGCAAGAACTGGCAGCTAAGTACACATATTCTATTTAGATTATATATGTAAGCAAGAACTGGCAGCTGAGTACACATATTCTATTTAGATTATATATGTAAGCGAGAACTGACAGCTAAGTACACATATTCTATTTAGATTATATATGTAAGCAAGAACTGGCAGCTAAGTACACATATTCTATTTAGATTATATATGTAAGCAAGAACTGGCAGCTAAGTACACATATTCTATTTAGATTATATATGTAAGCAAGAACTGGCAGCTAAGTACACATATTCTATTTAGATTATATATGTAAGCAAGAACTGGCAGCTAAGTACACATATTCTATTTAGATTATATATGTAAGCAAGAACTGGCAGCTAAGTACACATATTCTATTTAGATTATATATGTAAGCAAGAACTGGCAGCTAAGTACACATATTCTATTTAGATTATATATGTAAGCAAGAACTGACAGCTAAGTACACATATTCTATTTAGATTATATATGTAAGCAAGAACTGACAGCTAAGTACACATATTCTATTTAGATTATATATGTAAGCAAGAACTGGCAGCTAAGTACACATATTCTATTTAGATTATATATGTAAGCAAGAACTGACAGCTAAGTACACATATTCTATTTAGATTATATATGTAAGCAAGAACTGGCAGCTAAGTACACATATTCTATTTAGATTATATATGTAAGCAAGAACTGGCAGCTAAGTACACATATTCTATTTAGATTATATATGTAAGCAAGAACTGACAGCTAAGTACACATATTCTATTTAGATTATATATGTAAGCAAGAACTGGCAGCTAAGTACACATATTCTATTTAGATTATATATGTAAGCAAGAACTGGCAGCTAAGTACACATATTCTATTTAGATTATATATTTAAGCAAGAACTGACAGCTAAGTACACATATTCTATTTAGATTATATATTTAAGCAAGAACTGACAGCTAAGTACACATATTCTATTTAGATTATATATGTAAGCAAGAACTGGCAGCTAAGTACACATATTCTATTTAGATTATATATTTAAGCAAGAACTGACAGTTAAGTACACATATTCTATTTAGATTATATATGTAAGCCAGAACTGGCAGCTAAGTACACATATTCTATTTAGATTATATATGTAAGCAAGAACTGACAGCTAAGTACACATATTCTATTTAGATTATATATGTAAGCAAGAACTGGCAGCTGAGTACACATATTCTATTTAGATTATATATGTAAGCAAGAACTGACAGCTAAGTACACATATTCTATTTAGATTATATATGTAAGCAAGAACTGACAGCTAAGTACACATATTCTATTTAGATTATATATGTAAGCAAGAACTGGCAGCTAAGTACACATATTCTATTTAGATTATATATGTAAGCAAGAACTGACAGCTAAGTACACATATTCTGTTTAGATTATATATGTAAGCAAGAACTGACAGCTAAGTACACATATTCTATTTAGATTATATATGTAAGCAAGAACTGACAGCTAAGTACACATATTCTATTTAGATTATATATGTAAGCAAGAACTGACAGCTAAGTACACATATTCTATTTAGATTATATATGTAAGCAAGAACTGGCAGCTCAGTACACATATTCTGTTTAGATTATATATGTAAGCAAGAACTGACAGCTAAGTACACATATTCTATTTAGATTATATATGTAAGCAAGAACTGGCAGCTAAGTACACATATTCTATTTAGATTATATATGTAAGCAAGAACTGACAGCTAAGTACACATATTCTGTTTAGATTATATATGTAAGCAAGAACTGACAGCTAAGTACACATATTCTATTTAGATTATATATGTAAGCAAGAACTGACAGCTAAGTACACATATTCTATTTAGATTATATATGTAAGCAAGAACTGACAGCTAAGTACACATATTCTATTTAGATTATATATGTAAGCAAGAACTGGCAGCTCAGTACACATATTCTATTTAGATTGTTACATATTCACATTTTTTATTGTTCGATTCTTTTATCTATTAAATGTTCCAATTGTTGTTTTTTTCTTCTTTTTATTTCCTTGAAAAAGGCTGTGCCGAAATATCGGCCCCGACATATCGGCCACTTTGTGTCTTCTCTTCCAGTTTGCGTTTTATTGTGTCGTTTGGGTATTATTTCTTACACGAGGCTTTGCTACATACAACGTTTCCTTTTTGCCAGATTTTGACTTTCCATATAGCCTTGCTGAGACTCCACAGCTTTTCTGTGGTTTTTATAATAATTATTATTCTATTGATTGTGTGTAGATCTTTAGTGTAGGAGATTCGCCACCATTGCCATTTACATCTGACTTTTCTTTTCTTCTTGTTTCTGTGTCTTTTTGTGGTAGGGAAAAGTTTTTCTAGAATTTTGTTTTTGGCCACATCTTAACTGTGTAATTTATGATGGGACATTCCACGGTAACTGACGGGACGTTCAGACAATAGTTTTAAAGAAAAAAATGGCCACTAAATAAATACCCAATTATTTATTTCAAAATGGATTAATCAATCCTCTAGCAAAATAGTACAAAAGTGAGAAAAATAGAAAAATTAAGATGAGTCCATTCAATTGCATTCTCTTTAGTTGGTCATTGATGGGACTGAAAAGAAATACCTTTTTTTTTTTTGTTACATAGCAAAATAAAACTGCAGAATTTGTGAAACCAAACTTACAGGATTATATTAGTGAACAATGTTCTTCTATATTCAAAAAATGCATTTGAGCATACAGCAAAAAGCATAAATAATCAAGTTTTACTTTTGAGCATAATGGGACAATAAGTTTGAGTAACTGATGGGACATAAACTTGGGAACTGACGGGAGATTGTAAACATCTACTCTTTTCCAAGATGGTCGCCAGGTCACATGATCATGCAAGAAGGATAATACTAACCATAATTGTTAATTTCATTACTACTCTTTATAACACAACCAATAATTTTTTTCCCCTGGCATAGTTTGAAAACCGGCTCTTAGGTAACATATTACGTGGAATGTTCCTGATGTAGATCCAGAAAATATTCAGAACACTAAGGATTAGATGACATTTTCACACAACACTCAGTGCGAACCAACGCTAATCAATATATTCTATTTATTGTGTGTTTATTTGTTGTTGTTGTTGTTGCTGTTGTTTTGTAAGGGGGCGATGGTGTTTGTTATTTTCTGCTCAAAATGAAATAAATATACACTGGCTCATGCCAGACAATCCAAACAAGTAAACAAATATATCATACACTACCTAAGGTATCCGGCCTTATCCAGGATAAAACTATTCATTGGTTTCATTAGTGGGTGATTAGAATAGATGGTTGGATGAGGGTACATCTGCTTTATTTTGCCGTTCCTTTAGATTTATTTTGTTGTTTTGTTCCTTTGTTTTTGTAGATAACTTTTACCACACTCCCATGTGGGGGGGGGGGGGGGGATTAGTGACCCAAACCAAACTCATAAAAACACATCCCCACCATGTCAAGTCTTTAAATGTAAGATCTGCAGATCGAAAGGTTCGGTACCTGTAAAATTTCACACGGCTTGTTAAAAATCCCCCGAGTTTCTCTATTATATAAGGTGCCATTATCTTATTTGTATCCAATTCCTTGATATACATACAACTTTTTCGTTTTGACATGATTTAACCCCAAACATTGTTTTGTTCATGACAGTGTGACTGTATGTGTCAATGTTTATGTCATTTATACACTGCTTCACCCAACTAGTAGCAAATAAAAGTTTTGATAGACTGAATCTAGCGTTGATGTTTCTTATAGTCTCTTTCTGGTGTTTATTATGGCACCATTCAATTTTCACATGAAAGACAGTTCAGAATTACACAAGAGCTTTATGTCAGAGGTCACAATCAATATCAGACATGGGAGACAACTCAATACTGCAGTCGTCGTCGTTCTTGGTAGCTTAGTTCGTGTTACTTCCCTTTCTGCCTATCTATCTATCTATCTATCTATCTATCTATCTATCTATCTATCTATCTATCTATCTATCTATCTGTCTGTCTGTTTGTCTGTCTGTCTGTCTGTCTGTCTATCTATCTATCTATCTATCTACCTACCTGCTTGTCCGCCAGTCTATCTGTCAGTCTGTGAATCTATCTATCTATCTATCTATCTATCTATCTATCTATCTATCTATCTATCTATCTATCTGTCTGTCTGTCTGTCTGTCTGTCTGTCTGTCTGTCTGTCTGTCTGTCTGTCTATCTGTCTATCTGTCTATCTATCTATCTATCTATCTGTCACTGACTGCCCATCTTTCTACCTTTCTGTCCCGCTTGTCTGTCTGACTGTCTGTCTGTTTATCTGTCTATCTATCTCATCTATGTGTGCATGTCTGTCTGTCTGTCTGTCTACCTCTTTGTCCACCTTACCTATGTGTTTGCCTATCTGTCCATCTATCTCATCTATGTGTGCATGTCTGTCTGTCTGTCTGTCTACCTCTTTGTCCACCTTACCTATGTGTTTGTCTATCTGTCTATCCATCTCATTTTTGTGTGCATGTCTGTCTGTCTGTCTGTCTACCTCTTTGTCCACATTACCTATGTGTTTCTCTATCTGTCTATCTATCTCATCTATGTGTGCATGTCTGTCTGTCTGTCTACCTCTTTGTCCACCTTACCTATGTGTTTGTCTATCTGTCTATCTATCTCATCTATGTGTGCATGTCTGTCTGTCTGTCTGTCTACCTCTTTCTCCACCTTACCTATGTGTTTGTGTATCTGTCTATCTATCTCATCTATGTGTGCATGTCTGTCTGTCTGTCTGTCTACCCCTTTGTCCACCTTACCTATGTGTTTGTCTATCTGTCTATCTATCTCATCTATGTGTGCATGTCTGTCTGTCTGTCTGTCTACCACTTTGTTCCCCTTACCTATATGTTTGTCTATCTGTCTATCTATCTCATCTATGTGTGCATGTCTGTCTGTCTGTCTACCTCTTTGTCCACCTTACCTATGTGTTTGTCTATCTGTCTATCTATCTCATCTATGTGTGCATGTCTGTCTGTCTGTCTACCTCTTTGTCCACTTTACCTATGTGTTTGTCTATCTGTCTATCTATCTCATCTATGTGTGCATGTCTGTCTCTGTCTGTCTGTCTATATATCTCATCTATGTGTGCATGTCTGTCTGTCTGTCTGTCTATCTATCTCATCTATGTGTGCATGTCTGTCTGTCTGTCTGTCTATCTATCTCATCTATGTGTGCATGTCTGTCTGTCTGTCTGTCTACCTCTTTGTCCACCTTACCTATGTGTTTGTCTATCTGTCTGTCTATCTGATCTGTGTGTGCATGTCTGTCTATCTGTCTGTCTACCTCTTTGTCCACCTTACCTATATGTTTGCCTATCTGTATATCTATCTCATCTATGTGTGCATGTCTGTCTGTCTGTCTGTCTACCACTTTGTCCACCTTACCTATGTGTTTGCCTATCTGTCTATCTATCTCATCTATGTGTGCATGTCTTTCTGTCTGTCTGTCTACCACTTTGTTCCCCTTACCTATGTGTTTGCCTATCTCTCTATCTATCTCATCTATGTGTGCATGTCTGTCTGTCTGTCTGTCTCCCACTTTGTCCACCTTACCTATGTGTTTGCCTATCTGTCTATCTATCTCATCTATGTGTGCATGTCTGTCTGTCTGTCTGTCTACCACTTTCTCCACCTTACCTATGTGTTTGTCTATCTGTCTATCTATCTCATCTATGTGTGCATGTCTGTCTGTCTGTCAGTCTACCTCTTTGTCTACCTTACCTATGTGTTTGTATATCTATCTATCTATCTCATCTATGTGTGCATGTCTGTCTGTCTGTCTACCACTTTGTCCCCCTTACCTATGTGTTTGCCTATCTGTCTATATATCTCATCTATGTGTGCATGTCTGTCTTTCTGGCTGTCTGTCTGTCTGTCTACCACTTTGTCCGTCTTACCTATGTGTTTGCCTATCTGTCTATCTATCTCATCTATGTGTGCATTTCTGTCTGTTCTTCTGTCTACCACTTTGTCCCCCTTACCTATGTGTTTGCCTATCTGTCTATCTATCTCATCTTTGTGTGCATGTCTGTCTGTCTGTCTGTCTGTCTGTCTACCACTTTGTCCACCTTACCTATGTGTTTGTCTATCTGTCTATCTATCTCATCTATGTGTGCCTGTCTGTCTGTCTGTCTGTCTGTCTGTCTGTCTCCCACTTTGTCCACCTTACCTATGTGTTTGCCTATCTGTCTATCTATCTCATCTATGTGTGCATGTCTGTCTGTCTGTCTGTCTGTCTGACTGTCTACCACTTTGTCCACCTTACCTATGTGTTTGTCTATCTGTCTATCTATCTCATCTATGTGTGCATGTCTGCCTGTCTGTCTGTCTACCACTTTGTCCTCCTTACCTATGTGTTTGTCTACTTGTCTATCTATCTCATCTATGTGTGCAAGTCTGTCTGTCTGTCTGTCTATCAATCTATCTATCTATCTATCTATCTGTCACTGACTGCCCACCTTTCTACCTTTCTGTCCCTCTTGTCTGTCTGACTGTCTGTCTGTCTGTCTGTCTACCTCTTTGTCCACCTTACCTATGTGTTTGTCTATCTGTCTATCTATCTCATCTATGTGTGCATGTCTTTCTGTCTGTCTGTCTACCACTTTGTTCCCCTTACCTATGTGTTTGCCTATCTGTCTATCTATCTCATCTATGTGTGCATGTCTGTCTGTCTGTCTGTCTACCACTTTGTCCAGCTTAGCTATGTGTTTGCCTATCTGTCTATCTATCTCATCTATGTGTGCATGTCTGTCAGTCTGTCTGTCTACCACTTTGTACACCTTACCTATGTGTTTGTCTATCTGTCTATCTATCTCATCTATGTGTGCATGTCTTTATGTCTGTCTGTTTACCACTTTGTTCCCCTTACCTATGTGTTTGCCTATCTGTCTATCTATCTCATCTATGTGTGCATGTCTGTCTGTCTGTCAGTCTACCTCTTTGTCTACATTAACTATGTGTTTGTATATCTGTCTGTCTATCTCATCTATGTGTGCATGTCTGTCTGTCTGTCTACCACTTTGTCCCCCTTACCTATCTGTTTGCCTATCTGTCTATCTATCTCATCTATGTGTGCATGTCTGTTTTTCTGGCTGTCTGTCTGTCTGTCTACCACTTTGTCCCCCTTACCTATTTGTTTGCCTATCTGTCTATATATGTCATCTCTGTGTGCATGTCTGTCTGTTCTTCTGTCTACCACTTTGTCCCCCTTACCTATGTGTTTGCCTATCTGTCTATCTATCTCATCTATGTGTGCATGTCTGTCTGTCTGTCTGTCTGTCTGTCTGTCTACCACTTTGTCCACCTTACCTATGTGTTTTTCTATCTGTCTATCTATCTCATCTATGTGTGCATGTCTGTCTGTTCTTCTGTCTACCATTTTTTCCACCTTACCTATGTGTTTGTCTACTTGTCTATCTATCTCATCTATATGTGCATGTCTGTCTGTCTGTCTGTCTATCAATCTATCTATCTATCTATCTATCTGTCACTGACTGCCCATCTTTCTATGTGCTTGCCTATCTGTCTATCTATCTTATCTATGTGTGCATGTCTGTCTATCTGTCTGTCTACCTCTTTGTCCGCCTTACCTATGTGTTTGTCTATCTGTCTATCTATCTCATCTATGTGTGCATGTCTGTCTGTTCTTCTGTCTACCACTTTTTCCACCTTACCTATGTGTTTGTCTACTTGTCTATCTATCTCATCTATATGTGCATGTCTGTCTGTCTGTCTGTCTATCAATTTATCTATCTATCTATCTATCTATCTGTCACTGACTGCCCATCTTTCTATGTGCTTGCCTATCTGTCTGTCTGCCTACCACTTTGTCCACCTTAGCTATGTGTTTGCCTATCTGTCTATCTATCTCATCTATGTGTGCATGTCTGTCAGTCTGTCTGTCTACCACTTTCTCCACCTTACCTATGTGTTTGCCTATCTGTCTATCTATCTCATCTATGTGTGCATGTCTTTCTGTCTGTCTGTTTACCACTTTGTTCCCCTTACCTATGTGTTTGTCTATCTGTCTATCTATCTCATCTATGTGTGCATGTCTGTCTGTCTGTCAGTCTACCTCTTTGTCTACCTTACCTATGTGTTTGTATATCTGTCTATCTATCTCATCTATGTGTGCATGTCTGTCTTTCTGGCTGTCTGTCTGTCTGTCTACAACTTTGTCCCCTTTACCTATGTGTTTGCCTATCTGTCTATCTATCTCATCTATGTGTGCATGTCTGTCTGTTCTTCTGTCTACCACTTTGTCCCCCTTACCCATCTGTTTGCCTATCTGTCTATCTATCTCATCTTTGTGTGCACGTCTGTCTGTCTGTCTGTCTGTCTGTCTCTCTACCACTTTGTCCACCTTACCTATTTGTTTGTCTATCTGTCTATCTATCTTATCTATGTGTGCATGTCTGTCTGTCTGTCTGTCTGTCTGTCTGTCTACCACTTTGTCCACCTTACCTATGTGTTTGCCTATCTGTCTATCTATCTCATCTATGTGTGCATGTCTGTCTGTCTGTCTGTCTGTCTGACTGTCTACCACTTTGTCCACCTTACCTATGTGTTTGTCTATCAGTTTATCTATCTCATCTATGTGTGCATGTTTGTCTGTCTGTCTGTCTACCACTTTGTCCACCTTACCTATGTGTTTGTCTATCTGTCTATCTATCTCATCTATGTGTGCATGTTTGTCTGTCTGTCTGTCTACCACTTTTTCCACCTTACCTATGTGTTTGTCTACTTGTCTATCTATCTCATCTATATGTGCATGTCTGTCTGTCTGTCTGTCTATCAATCTATCTATCTATCTATCTATCTGTCACTGACTGCCCATCTTTCTACCTTTCTGTCCCGTTTGTCTGTCTGACTGTCTGTCTGTTTATCTGTCAATCTATCTCATCTATGTGTGCATGTCTGTCTGTCTGTCTCTCTACCTCTTTGTCCACCTTACCTATGTGTTTGCCTATCTTTCTATCTATCTTATCTATGTGTGCATGTCTGTCTATCTGTCTGTCTACCTCTTTGTCCACCTTAACTATGTGTTTGTCTCTCTGTCTATCTATCTCATCTATGTGTGCATGTCTGTCTGTCTGTCTGTCTACCACTTTGTTCCCCTTACCTATGTGTTTGCCTATCTGTCTATCTATCTCATCTATGTGTGTATGTCTGTCTGTCTGTCTGTCTGTCTGTCTGTCTGTCTACCTCTTTGTCCACCTTACCTATGTGTTTGTCTATCTGTCTATCTATCTCATCTATGTGTGCATGTCTTTCTGTCTGTCTGTCTACCACTTTGTTCCCCTTACCTATGTGTTTGCATATCTGTCTATCTATCTCATCTATGTGTGCATGTCTGTCTGTCTGTCTGTCTACCACTTTGTCCAGCTTAGCTATGTGTTTGCCTATCTGTCTATCTATCTCATCTATGTGTGCATGTCTGTCAGTCTGTCTGTCTACCACTTTGTCCACCTTACCTATGTGTTTGCCTATCTGTCTATCTTTCTCATCTATGTGTGCATGTCTTTCTGTCTGTCTGTTTACCACTTTGTTCCCCTTACCTATGTGTTTGCCTATCTGTCTATCTATCTCATCTATGTGTGCATGTCTGTCAGTCTGTCTGTCTACCACTTTGTCCACCTTACCTATGTGTTTGCCTATCTGTCTATCTATCTCATCTATGTGTGCATGTCTGTCTGTCTGTCAGTCTACCTCTTTGTCTACATTAACTATGTGTTTGTATATCTGTCTATCTATCTCATCTATGTGTGCATGTCTGTCTGTCTGTCTACCACTTTGTCCCCCTTACCTATGTGTTTGCCTATCTGTCTATCTATCTCATCTATGTGTGCATGTCTGTTTTTCTGGCTGTCTGTCTGTCTGTCTACCACTTTGTCCCCCTTACCTATTTGTTTGCCTATCTGTCTATATATATCATCTCTGTGTGCATGTCTGTCTGTTCTTCTGTCTACCACTTTGTCCCCCTTACCTATGTTTTTGCCTATCTGTCTATCTATCTCATCTATGTGTGCATGTCTGTCTGTCTGTCTGTCTGTCTGTCTACCACTTTGTCCACCTTACCTATGTGTTTGTCTATCTGTCTATCTATCTCATCTATGTGTGCATGTCTGTCTGTCTGTTTTTCTGTCTGTCTGTCTACCACTTTGTCCACCTTACCTATGTGTTTGCCTATCTGTCTATCTATCTCATCTATGTGTGCATGTCTGTCTGTCTGTCTCTCTGTCTGTTTGTCTACCACTTTGTCCACCTTACCTATGTGTTTGTCTATCTGTCTATCTATCTAATCTATGTGTGCATGTCTGTCTGTCTGTCTGTCTACCACTTTGTCCACCTTACCTATGTGTTTGTCTACTTGTCTATCTATCTCATCTATGTGTGCATGTCTGTCTGTCTGTCTGTCTATCAATCTATCTATCTTTCTATCTATCTGTCACTGACTGCCCATCTTTCTACCTTTCTGTCCCGCTTGTCTGTCTGACTGTCTGTCTGTTTATGTGTCTATCTATCTCATCTATGTGTGCATGTCTGTCTGTCTGTCTGTCTACCTCTTTGTCCACCTTACCTATGTGTTTGCCTATCTGTCTATCTATCTCATCTATGTGTGCATGTCTGTCTGTCTGTCTGTCTGTCTGTCTACCTCTTTGTCCACTTTACCAATGTGTTTGCCTATCTGTCTATCTATCTCATCTATGTGTGCATGTCTGTCTGTCCGTCTGTCTACCTCTTTCTCCAACTTACCTATGTGTTTGTCTATCTGTCTATCTATCTCATCTATGTGTGCATGTCTGTCTGTCTGTCTGTCTGTCTGTCTGTCTGTCTGTCTACCTCTTTGTCCACCTTACCTATGTGTTTGCCTATCTGTCTATCTATCTCATCTATGTGTGCATGTCTGTCTGTCTGTCTGTCTACCTCTTTGTCCACCTTACCTATGTGTTTGTCTATCTCTCTGTCTATCTCATCTATGTGTGCAAGTCTGTCTGTCTGCCTGTCTGTCTGTCTGTCTTTCTGTCTACCTCTTTGTCCACCTTACCTATGTGTTTGCCTATCTGTCTATCTATCTCATCTATGGGTGCATGTCTATCTGTCTGTCTGTCTACCTCTTTGTCCACCTTACCTATGTGTTTGTCTATCTGTCTATCTATCTCATCTATGTGTGCATGTCTGTCTGTCTGTCTGTCTACCTCTTTGTCCACCTTACCTATGTGTTTGCCTATCTGTCTATCTATCTCATCTATGTGTGCATGTCTGTCTGTCTGTCTGTCTACCACTTTGTCCACCTTACCTATGTGTTTGCCTATCTGTCTATCTATCTCGTCTATGTGTGCATGTCTTTCTGTCTGTCTGTCTGCCACTTTGTCCACCTTACCTATGTGTTGGCCTATCTGTCTATCTATCTCATCTATGTGTGCATGTCTGTCTGTCTGTCTGTCTACCACTTTGTCCACCTTACCTATGTGTTGGTCTATCTGTCTATCTATCTCATCTATGTGTGCATGTCTGTCTGTCTGTCAGTCTACCTCTTTGTCTACCTTACCTATATGTTTGTATATCTGTCTATCTATCTCATCTATGTGTGCATGTCTGTCTGTCTGTCTACCACTTTGTCCCCCTTACCTATGTGTTTGCCTATATGTCTATCTATCTCATCTATGTGTGCATGTCTGTCTTTCTGGCTGTTTGTCTGTCTGTCTACCACTTTGTCCCCCTTACCTATGTGTTTGCCTATCTGTCTATCTATCTCAACTATGTGTGCATGTCTGTCTGTTCTTCTGTCTACCACTTTGTCCCCCTTACCTATCTGTTGGCCTATCTGTCTATCTATCTCATCTTTGTGTGCATGTCTGTCTTTCTGGCTGTCTGTCTGTCTGTCTACCACTTTGTCCCCCTTACCTATGTGTTTGCCTATCTTTCTATCTATCTTATCTATGTGTGCATGTCTGTCTATCTGTCTGTCTACCTCTTTGTCCACCTTAACTATGTGTTTGTCTCTCTGTCTATCTATCTCATCTATGTGTGCATGTCTGTCTGTCTGTCTGTCTACCACTTTGTTCACCTTACCTATGTGTTTGCCTATCTGTCTATCTATCTCATCTATGTGTGTATGTCTGTCTGTCTGTCTGTCTGTCTGTCTGTCTGTCTACCTCTTTGTCCACCTTACCTATGTGTTTGTCTATCTGTCTATCTATCTCATCTATGTGTGCATGTCTTTCTGTCTGTCTGTCTACCACTTTGTTCCCCTTACCTATGTGTTTGCATATCTGTCTATCTATCTCATCTATGTGTGCATGTCTGTCTGTCTGTCTGTCTACCACTTTGTCCAGCTTAGGTATGTGTTTGCCTATCTGTCTATCTATCTCATCTATGTGTGCATGTCTGTCAGTCTGTCTGTCTACCACTTTGTCCACCTTACCTATGTGTTTGCCTATCTGTCTATCTATCTCATCTATGTGTGCATGTCTTTCTGTCTGTCTGTTTACCACTTTGTTCCCCTTACCTATGTGTTTGCCTATCTGTCTATCTATCTCATCTATGTGTGCATGTCTGTCTGTCTGTCAGTCTACCTCTTTGTCTACATTAACTATGTGTTTGTATATCTGTCTATCTATCTCATCTATGTGTGCATGTCTGTCTGTCTGTCTACCACTTTGTCCCCCTTACCTATGTGTTTGCCTATCTGTCTATCTATCTCATCTATGTGTGCATGTCTGTTTTTCTGGCTGTCTGTCTGTCTGTCTACCACTTTGTCCCCCTTACCTATTTGTTTGCCTATCTGTCTATATATATCATCTCTGTGTGCATGTCTGTCTGTTCTTCTGTCTACCACTTTGTCCCCCTTACCTATGTGTTTGCCTATCTGTCTATCTATCTCATCTATGTGTGCATGTCTGTCTATCTGTCTGTCTGTCTACCACTTTGTCCACCTTACCTATGTGTTTGCCTATCTGTCTATCTATCTCATCTATGTGTGCATGTCTTTCTGTCTGTCTGTCTACCACTTTGTCCACCTTACCTATGTGTTTGCTTATCTGTCTATCTATCTCATCTATGTGTGCATGTCCTTCTGTCTGTCTGTCTACCACTTTGTCCACCTTACCTATGTGTTGGTCTATCTGTCTATCTATCTCATCTATGTGTGCATGTCTGTCTGTCTGTCAGTCTACCTCTTTGTCTACCTTACCTATATGTTTGTATATCTGTCTATCTATCTCATCTATGTGTGCATGTCTGTCTGTCTGTCTACCACTTTGTCCCCCTTACCTATGTGTTTGCCTATCTGTCTATCTATCTCATCTATGTGTGCATGTCTGTCTTTCTGGCTGTTTGTCTGTCTGTCTACCACTTTGTCCCCCTTACCTATGTGTTTGCCTATCTGTCTATCTATCTCAACAATGTGTGCATGTCTGTCTGTTCTTCTGTCTACCACTTTGTCCCCCTTACCTATCTGTTGGCCTATCTGTCTATCTATCTCATCTTTGTGTGCATGTCTGTCTGTCTGTCTGTCTGTCTGTCTCTCTACCACTTTGTCCACCTTACCTATGTGTTTGTCTATCTGTCTATCTATCTCATCTATGTGTGCATGTCTGTCTGTCTGTCTGTCTGTTTGACTGTCTACCACTTTGTCCACCTTACCTATGTGTTTGTCTATCTGTCTATCTATCTCATCTATGTGTGCATGTTTGTCTGTCTGTCTGTCTACCACTTTTTCCACCTTACCTATGTGTTTGTCTACTTGTCTATCTATCTCATCTATGTGTGCATGTCTGTCTGTCTGTCTGTCTATCAATCTATCTATCTATCTATCTATCTGTCACTGACTGCCCATCTTTCTACCTTTCTGTCCCTCCTGTCTGTCTGACTGTCTGTCTGTTTATCTGTCAATCTATCTCATCTATGTGTGCATGTCTGTCTGTCTGTCTGTCTACCACTTTGTCCACCTTACCTATGTGTTTGCCTATCTTTCTATCTATCTTATCTATGTGTGCATGTCTGTCTATCTGTCTGTCTACCTCTTTGTCCACCTTACCTATGTGTTTGTCTCTCTGTCTATCTATCTCATCTATGTGTGCATGTCTGTCTGTCTGTCTGTCTACCACTTTGTTCCCCTTACCTATGTGTTTGCCTATCTGTCTATCTATCTCATCTATGTGTGTATGTCTGTCTGTCTGTCTGTCTGTCTGTCTGTCTGTCTGTCTACCTCTTTGTCCACCTTACCTATGTGTTTGTCTATCTGTCTATCTATCTCATCTATGTGTGCATGTCTTTCTGTCTGTCTGTCTACCACTTTGTTCCCCTTACCTATGTGTTTGCCTATCTGTCTATCTATCTCATCTATGTGTGCATGTCTGTCTGTCTGTCTGCCTACCACTTTGTCCACCTTAGCTATGTGTTTGCCTATCTGTCTATCTATCTCATCTATGTGTGCATGTCTGTCAGTCTGTCTGTCTACCACTTTCTCCACCTTACCTATGTGTTTGCCTAACTGTCTATCTATCTCATCTATGTGTGCATGTCTTTCTGTCTGTCTGTTTACCACTTTGTTCCCCTTACCTATGTGTTTGCCTATCTGTCTATCTATCTCATCTATGTGTGCATGTCTGTCTGTCTGTCAGTCTACCTCTTTGTCTACCTTACCTATGTGTTTGTATATCTGTCTATCTATCTCATCTATGTGTGCATGTCTGTCTGTCTGTCTGTCTACCTCTTTGTCCACCTTACCTATGTGTTTGTCTATCTCTCTGTCTATCTCATCTATGTGTGCATGTCTGTCTGTCTGTCTGTCTGTCTGTCTGTCTCTCTGTCTACCTCTTTGTCCACCTTACCTATGTGTTTGCCTATCTGTCTATCTATCTCATTTATATATATATGGCCTTTAGCGTCTTTACAGACGGTCTTAGCAGCTAGAATATTCACTTTCACTTTGACTGACAGCTTCTCTCGTGGCTTATTCTACCAATGTTTGACCCGAGAGTGCGATGGCAGTGATTGCAGGTCAGTCTTATGGGTTCACTTTGGCGAGTGTTTTCATTCCGCCTCTGTCGTTTTGTCAGGTATGTTTCTTTTGCCTTGAAGTCTATTGCGAGCGTGCCACTGCGCAATTTTTGTCTCCATCTGCTTCGATCACTTGCAAGGTTCTCCCATTCATTGGGGTCGATGTTGAATGCTTTCATCGTGACCTTGCAAGTGTCTTTGAATCGCAGATGTGGCCTACCTCTGGGTCGGTTGCCAGTAGCAAGTTCCCCGTAGAGAATTTGTCTGGGGATGCGATCATTTTCCATACGGTGGAGATGTCCAAGCCACCGCAGTCTTTTTTTGCCTAGGAGAGCCTGAGTTGATGGAATGTTGGCTCGGCTCAGAACTTCGATATTTGAGATCCTGTCTTGCCACTTGATCTTGAGAATTTTGCGTAGGCAGCGCAGGTGGAAGGAGTTGAGGGATCTTTCATGTTTGGAGTAGGTGGTCCATGTCTCTGAGCCATACAGCAGGGTGCTTAGGACGCAAGTTTGGTACACGAGTACCTTTGTTTTGATGGTCAGCTTGCTATTGTTCCACACCCTTTTTGAGAGTTTGCCAAAAGCTGTGGCCGCCTTTCCTATTCTGGCATTTATTTCAGTTGTTATGTCTGTGCTACCACTGATGGTTGAGCCTAGGTAGCAGAATTTTCCCACTTGCTCCAGAGGAGAGCCATTCAGCATGATTGGGTTGGAGTTTCTCAAGCCTTGTGTCAAAACTACAGTTTTTGAGACACTGATCTTTAGCATGAATTTGTCACAGGCTTTGGCAAGGCTATTGATGAGAGCCTGGAGCGTGGTTTCATCGTGGGCCACGATTGCAGCATCATCTGCGAAGAGGAGCTCTTGTAACATAATATGCTCTGTACGAGATTTTGCTTTTAGTCTGGCAACATTAAAAATGGAGCCGTCCACTCTGGTGTTAATAAGTACTCCACCTGAACATTGACCAAAGGCATTCTTGAGTAGGGCTGCAAAATATATACCAAATAAGGTAGGAGCAAGAACACATCCCTGCTTCACACCGCTGTTTACAGCAAATGAATTGGATGTGCAGCCCTCAAAGTTGACACATGCCCTCATGTCAGTGTGGAAGGATGCAATAAGTTTTAGCAATGTTGGTGGACAGCCTATGGATTTAAGGACTGCATACAGGCCAGATCGGCTTACAGTGTCGAAAGCCTTTGTTAGGTCCACAAAGCATGTTATAAGCGGCCTGTTTTGTTCTTTACATTTTTCTTGGATTTGCCGAAGTGCAAATATCATGTCAATAGTTGATCGTTTGCTTCGAAAGCCACATTGTGTTTCTGGTAAGACTTTTTCCGCCAGTTGTTGAAGGCGGCAGAGGATGACGCGAGCAAAAGCCTTTCCAGTAATGCTGAGGAGGGATATGCCTCGATAGTTGTTGCAGTCGCCTTTGTCTCCTTTGTTCTTGTAAAGTGTGACAATTTTGGCGTCTCTCATATCATGTGGTATCACGCCTTCTTTCCAACACTGCAGTAACAGATTATACAGGTGTGGTAATAGTGGGCCTTTTAGGTCTTTTAATACCTCTGCAGGAATGTTGTCACTTCCTGTGGCTTTTCCAGCAGACAGGTGGTCGATTGCATTGGAAAGCTCGACTAAGGAAGGTTCAGCGTCAAGTTCGGCCATTATTGGCAGTTTTTGGAGGTGTTCCTCAAAATCTGGTGGAATATTTTTCTCAGTTGAATACAACAGAGAGTAATGCTCTACCCACCTATTCAGTTGTTCATTTTTATCTGTGATGGGTTCACCATTTACAGACTTAAGTGGGGCGCTTTTGGTGATGATTGGCCCAAGGGCTACTTTCATCTGACTAAAGGCGGTTTTCATATCTCCCTTTTCATTTGCCTCTTGTATGCTGTTACACAAGTCTGTCCAGTATTTGTTGGCGCAACGTCTTACCTCCAGCTGAAGTTTAGCTTTTGCATTTTTCAAACAAGTTTTTGTACTCTGATTGCAATTTTTGTTATACTCATTGAAAGCAGATTTCTTTTGCTCAATGAGAGGTAGGAGAATTTCGCTGTTCTGGGCTACCCAGTCGTTGTTTGAAACTTTATGCTGTCCAAAAGACTTGATGGCACAGTCATGAATTTTTGAACTGAGAGTGTTCCATGTTTCATCTACCGAGTCACATTGGGTGACATTATCCATGCTTTCAGCAAATAACTTTTCAAATGACTTTCTATTTGATTCATCTCTGATTGCTGTTACATTGATCTTAGGGATTGAAGGGGCTTTTGATGTGTATATTTTCTTGGCCGAAATTTTGATTTTGCTGACTACCAGTGCATGGTCGGTGTCACAGTCAGCACTGTGGAGGGAACGAGTTATTTTTATACAGCCCAAACTCTTCCTCCTTGAGAGAATAAGATCTAATTGATGCCAATGGCCAGACCTGGGATGGCGCCATGATGTTCTTTGGCATCTCTTAAGGTCAAAGTACGTGTTTGTAACACATAATGAGTTTACGGAGCATAGCTCCAGAAGGCGCTGCCCGTTTTCGTTGATGTTGCCAATGCCGAAGTGCCCAATGCACTTTGGTCATGCGGAGTGATATGCTCCCACTCGAGCGTTAAAGTCACCCAGAATTAGCAGGCCTTCGGTGAGAGGGATGTTGTGGAGAGTCCTCTGCAATGCCTCGTAGAAAATGTCTTTGGTTTCGTCAGAGGAGGTAAGTGTTGGGGCATAGACACAGATAATGTTGGTAAAACCAGACCGGGTGTTCAGTCTGAGTGTCATGATGCGTTCTGACACTCCAATTGGAGTTGCGATCGAATTGATAAGGGAGTTTTTTACGGCGAAGCCCACGCCGTGGATTCTCATCTATGGGTGCATGTCTATCTGTCTGTCTGTCTACCTCTTTGTCCACCTTACCTATGTGTTTGTCTATCTGTCTATCTATCTCATCTATGTGTGCATGTCTGTCTGTCTGTCTGTCTACCTCTTTGTCCACCTTACCTATGTGTTTGCCTATCTGTCTATCTATCTCATCTATATGTGCATGTCTGTCTGTCTGTCTGTCTACCACTTTGTCCACCTTACCTATGTGTTTGCCTATCTGTCTATCTATCTCATCTATGTGTGCATGTCTTTCTGTCTGTCTGTCTACCACTTTGTTCCCCTTACCTATGTGTTTGCCTATCTCTCTATCTATCTCATCTATGTGTGCATGTCTGTCTGTCTGTCTATCTACCACTTTGTCCACCTTACCTATGTGTTGGTCTATCTGTCTATCTATCTCATCTATGTGTGCATGTCTGTCTGTCTGTCAGTCTACCTCTTTGTCTACCTTACCTATGTGTTTGTATATCTGTCTATCTATCTCATCTATGTGTGCATGTCTGTCTGTCTGTCTACCACTTTGTCCCCCTTACCTATGTGTTTGCCTATCTGTCTATCTATCTCATCTATGTGTGCATGTCTGTCTTTCTGGCTGTCTGTCTGTCTGTCTACCACTTTGTCCCCCTTACCTATGTGTTTGCCTATCTGTCTATCTATCTCATCTTTGTGTGCATGTCTGTCTGTCTGTCTGTCTGTCTGTCTGTCTACCACTTTGTCCACCTTACCTATGTGTTTGTCTATCTGTCTATCTATCTCATCTATGTGTGCCTGTCTGTCTGTCTGTCTGTCTGTCTGTCTCCCACTTTGTCCACCTTACCTATGTGTTTGCCTATCTGTCTATCTATCTCATCTATGTGTGCATGTCTGTCTGTCTGTCTGTCTGTCTGACTGTCTACCACTTTGTCCACCTTACCTATGTGTTTGTCTATCTGTCTATCTATCTCATCTATGTGTGCATGTCTGTCTGTCTGTCTGTCTACCACTTTGTCCACCTTACCTATGTGTTTGTCTACTTGTCTATCTATCTCATCTATGTGTGCAAGTCTGTCTGTCTGTCTGTCTATCAATCTATCTATCTATCTATCTATCTGTCACTGACTGCCCATCTTTCTACCTTTCTGTCCCTTTTGTCTGTCTGACTGTCTGTCTGTTTATCTGTCTATCTATCTCATCTATGTGTGCATGTCTGTCTGTCTGTCTGTCTACCTCTTTGTCCACCTTCCCTATGTGCTTGCCTATCTGTCTATCTATCTTATCTATGTGTGCATGTCTGTCTGTCTGTCTGTCTAACTCTTTGTCCACCTTACCTATATGTTTGTCTATCTGTCTATCTATCTCATCTATGTGTGCATGTCTCTCTGTCTGTCTGTCTGTCTACCACTTTGTCCCCCTTACCTATGTGTTTGTCTATCTATCTATCTATCTCATCTATGTGTGCATGTCTGTCTGTCTGTCTGTCTACCTGTTTGTCCACCTTACCTATGTGTTTGTCTATCTATCTATCTATCTCATCTATGTGTGCATGTCTGTCTGTCTGTCTATCTGTCTACCTCTTTGTCCACCTTACCTATGTGTTTGCCTAACTGTCTATCTATCTCATCTATGTGTGCATGTCTGTCTGTCTGTCTACCACTTTGTCCCCCTTACCTATGTGTTTTTCTATATGTCTATCTATCTCATCTATGTGTGCATGTCTGTCTTTCTGTCTGTCTGTCTATCTATCTCATCTATGTGTGCATGTCTGTCTGTCTGTCTACCTCTTTGTCCACCTTACCTATGTTTTTGCCTATCTGTCTATCTATCTCATCTATATGTGCATGTCTGTCTGTCTGTCTACCTCTTAGTCCACCTTACCTATGTGTTTCCCTATCTGTCTATCTATCTCATCTATGTGTGTATGTCTGTCTGTCTGTCTGTCTGTCTGTCTGTCTACCTCTTTCTCCACCTTACCTATGTGTTTGTCTATCTGTCTATCTATCTCATCTATGTATGGATGTCTTTCTGTCTGTCTGTCTACCTCTTTGTTCCCCTTACCTATGTGTTTTTCTATCTGTCTATCTATCTCATCTATGTGTGCATGTCTGTCTTTCTGTCTGTCTGTCTATCTATCTCATCTATGTGTGCATGTCTGTCTGTCTGTCTGTCTACCACTTTGTTCCCCTTACCTATGTGTTTGCCTATCTGTCTATCTATCTCATCTATGTGTGTATGTCTGTAGGTCTGTCTGTCTGTCTGTCTGTCTACCTCTTTCTCCACCTTACCTATGTGTTTGTCTATCTGTCTATCTATCTCATCTATGTATGGATGTCTTTCTGTCTGTCTGTCTACCTCTTTGTTCCCCTTACCTATGTGTTTGTCTATCTGTCTATCTATCTCATCTATGTGTGCATGTCTGTCTGTCTGTCTGTCTACCACTTTGTCCAGCTTAGCTATGTGTTTGCCTATCTGTCTATCTATCTCATCTCTCTGTTCATGTCTGTCAGTCTGTCTGTCTACCACTTTGTCCACCTCACCTATGTGTTTGCCTATCTGTCTATCTATCTCATCTATGTGTGCATGTCTGTCTGTCTGTCTGTTTACACTTTGTTCCCCTTACCTATGTGTTTGCCTATCTGTCTATCTATCTCATCTATGTGTGCATGTCTGTCTGTCTGTCAGTCTACCTCTTTGTCTAACTTAACTATGTGTTTGTATATCTGTCTATCTATCTCCTCTATGTGTGCATGTCTGTCTGTCCGTCTGTCTACCTCTTGTCCAACTTACCTAAGTGTTTCTCTATCTGTCTATCTATCTCATCTATGTGTGCATGTCTGTCTGTCTGTCTGTCTACCACTTTGTTCCCCTTACCTATGTGTTTGCCTATCTCTCTATCTATCTCATCTATGTGTGCATGTCTGTCTGTCTGTCTGTCTACCTCTTTGTCCACCTTACCTATGTGTTTGCCTATCTGTCTATCTATCTTATCTATGTGTGCTTGTCTGTCTATCTGCCTGTCTACCTCTTTGTCCACCTTACCTATGTGTTTGTCTCTCTGTCTATCTATCTCATCTATGTGTGCATGTCTGTCTGTCTGTCTGTCTACCTCTTTGTCCACTTACCTATGTGTTTGCCTATCTGTCTATCTATCTCATCTATGTGTGCATGTCTGTCTTTCTGTCTGTCTGTCTATCTATCTCATCTATGTGTGCATGTCTGTCTGTCTGTCTACCTCTTTGTCCACCTTACCTATGTTTTTGTCTATCTGTCTGTCTATCTCATCTATGTGTGCATGTCTGTCTGTCTGTCTGTCTACCACTTTGTCCCCCTTACCTATGTGTTTGCCTATCTGTCTATCTATCTCATCTATGTGTGCATATCTGTCTGTTCTTCTGTCTACCACTTTGTCCCCCTTACCTATGTGTTTGCCTATCTGTCTATCTATCTCATCTATGTGTGCATGTCTGTCTGACTGTCTGTCTGTCTGTCTGTCTACCACTTTGTCCACCTTACCTATGTGTTTGTCTATCTGTCTATCTATCTCATCTATGTGTGCATGTCTGTCTGTCTGTTTTTCTGTCTATCTGTCTACCACTTTGTCCACCTTACCTATGTGTTTGCCTATCTGTCTATCTATCTCATCTATGTGTGCATGTCTGTCTGTCTGTCTCTCTGTCTGTCTGTCTACCACTTTGTCCACCTTACCTATGTGTTTGTCTATCTGTCTATCTATCTAATCTATGTGTGCATGTCTGTCTGTCTGTCTGTCTACCACTTTGTCCACCTTACCTATGTGTTTGTCTTTCTGTCTATCTATCTCATCTATGTGTGCATGTCTGTCTGTCTGTCTGTCTATCAATCTATCTATCTATCTATCTATCTGTCACTGACTGCCCATCTTTCTACCTTTCTGTCCCGCTTGTCTGTCTGACTGTCTGTCTGTTTATGTGTCTATCTATCTCATCTATGTGTGCATGTCTGTCTGTCTGTCTGTCTACCTCTTTGTCCACCTTACCTATGTGTTTGCCTATCTGTCTATCTATCTCATCTATGTGTGCATGTCTGTCTGTCTGTCTGTCTGTCGGTCTGTCTACCTCTTTGTCCACCTTACCCATGTGTTTGCCTATCTGTCTATCTATCTCGTCTATGTGTGCATGTCTGTCTGTCCGTCTGTCTACCTCTTTGTCCAACTTACCTATGTGTTTGTCTATCTGTCTGTCTATCTCATCTATGTGTGCATGTCTGTCTGTCTGTCTGTCTGTCTGTCTGTCTACCTCTTTGTCCACCTTACCTATGTGTTTGCCTATCTGTCTATCTATCTCATCTATGTGTGCATGTCTATCTGTCTGTCTGTCTACCACTTTTTCCACCTTACCTATGTGTTTGCCTATCTGTCTATCTATCTCATCTATGTGTGCATGTCTGTCTGTCTGTCTGTCTACCACTTTGTCCACCTTACCTATGTGTTTGTCTATCTGTCTATCTATCTCATCTATGTGTGCATGTCTGTCTGTCTGTCAGTCTACCTCTTTGTCTACCTTACCTATGTGTTTGTATATCTGTCTATCTATCTCATCTATGTGTGCATGTCTGTCTGTCTGTCTACCACTTTGTCCCCCTTACCTATGTGTTTGCCTATCTGTCTATCTATCTCATCTATGTGTGCATGTCTGTCTTTCTGGCTGTCTGTCTGTCTGTCTACCACTTTGTCCCCCTTACCTATGTGTTTGCCTATCTGTCTATCTATCTCATCTATGTGTGCATGTCTGTCTGTTCTTCTGTCTACCACTTTGTCCCCCTTACCTATGTGTTTGCCTATCTGTCTATCTATCTCATCTTTGTGTGCATGTCTGTCTGTCTGTCTGTCTGTCTGTCTCTCTACCACTTTGTCCACCTTACCTATGTGTTTGTCTATCTGTCTATCTATCTCATCTATGTGTGCATGTCTGTCTGTCTGTCTGTCTGTCTGTCTGTCTGTCTGTCTTTCTGTCTACCACTTTGTCCACCTTACCTATGTGTTTGCCTATCTGTCTATCTATCTCATCTATGTGTGCATGTCTGTCTGTCTGCCTGTCTGTCTGACTGTCTACCACTTTGTCCACCTTACCTATGTGTTTGTCTATCTGTCTATCTATCTCATCTATGTGTGCATGTTTGTCTGTCTGTCTGTCTACCACTTTTTCCACCTTACCTATGTGTTTGTCTACTTGTCTATCTATCTCATCTATGTGTGCATGTCTGTCTGTCTGTCTGTCTATCAATCTATCTATCTATCTATCTATCTGTCACTGACTGCCCATCTTTCTACCTTTCTGTCCCTCTCGTCTGTCTGACTGTCTGTCTGTTTATCTGTCTATCTATCTCATCTATGTGTGCATGTCTGTCTGTCTGTCTGTCTACCTCTTTGTCCACCTTACCTATGTGTTTGCCTATCTGTCTATCTATCTCATCTATGTGTGCATGTCTGTCTATCTGTCTGTCTACCTCTTTGTCCACCTTACCTATGTGTTTGTCTCTCTGTCTTTCTATCTCATCTATGTGTGCATGTCTGTATGTCTGTCTGTCTACCTCTTTGTCCACCTTACCTATGTGTTTGCCTATCTGTCTATCTATCTCATCTATGTGTGCATGTCTGTCTGTCCGTCTGTCTACCTCTTGTCCAACTTACCTAAGTGTTTCTCTATCTGTCTATCTATCTCATCTATGTGTGCATGTCTGTCTGTCTGTCTGTCTGTCTGTCTGTCTGTCTGTCTACCTCTTTGTCCACCTTACCTATGTGTTTGTCTATCTGTCTATCTATCTCATCTATGTGTGCATGTCTATCTGTCTGTCTGTCTACCTCTTTGTCCACCTTACCTATGTGTTTGCCTATCTGTGTATCTATCTCATCTATGTGTGCATGTCTGTCTGTCTGTCTGTCTACCACTTTGTCCACCTTACCTATGTGTTTGCCTATCTGTCTATCTATCTCATCTATGTGTGCATGTCTTTCTGTCTGTCTGTCTACCACTTTGTTCCCCTTACCTATGTGTTTGCCTATCTGTCTATCTATCTCATCTATGTGTGCATGTCTTTCTGTCTGTCTGTCTACCACTTTGTTCCCCTTACCTATGTGTTTGCCTATCTCTCTATCTATCTCATCTATGTGTGCATGTCTGTCTGTCTGTCTGTCTCCCACTTTGTCCACCTTACCTATGTGTTTGCCTATCTGTCTATCTATCTCATCTATGTGTGCATGTCTGTCTGTCTGTCTGTCTACCACTTTGTCCACCTTACCTATGTGTTTGTCTATCTGTCTATCTGTCTCATCTATGTGTGCATGTCTGTCTGTCTGTCAGTTAACCTCTTTGTCTACCTTACCTATGTGTTTGTCTATCTGTCTATCTATCTCATCTATGTGTGCATGTCTTTCTGTCTGTCTATCTACCACTTTGTTCCCCTTACCTATGTGTTTGCCTATCTCTCTATCTATCTCATCTATGTGTGCATGTCTGTCTGTCTGTCTGTCTCCCACTTTGTCCACCTTACCTATGTGTTTGCCTATCTGTCTATCTATCTCATCTATGTGTGCATGTCTGTCTGTCTGTCTGTCTACCACTTAGTCCACCTTACCTATGTGTTTGTCTATCTGTCTATCTATCTCATCTATGTGTGCATGTCTGTCTGTCTGTCAGTCTACCTCTTTGTCTACCTTACCTATGTGTTTGTCTATCTGTCTATCTATCTCATCTATGTGTGCATGTCTGTCTGTCTGCCTACCACTTTGTCCCCCTTACCTATGTGTTCGCCTATCTGTCTATCTATCTCATCTATGTGTGCATGTCTTTCTGTCTGTCTGTTTACAACTTTGTTCCCCTTACCTATGTGTTTGCCTATCTGTCTATCTATCTCATCTATGTGTGCATGTCTGTCTTTCTGGCTGTCTGTCTGTCTGTCTACCACTTTGTCCCCCTTACCTATTTGTTTCCCTATCTGTCTATCTATCTCATCTATGTGTGCATGTCTGTCTGTTCTTCTGTCTACCACTTTGTCCCCTTTACCTATGTGTTTGCCTATATGTCTATCTATCTCATCTATGTGTGCATGTCTGTCTGTCTGTCTGTCTGTCTGTCTGTCTACCACTTTGTCCACCTTACCTATGTGTTTGTCTATCTGTCTATCTATCTCATCTATGTGTGCATGTCTGTCTGTCTGTTTTTCTGTCTGTCTGTCTACCACTTTGTTCACCTTACCTATGTGTTTGCCTATCTGTCTATCTATCTCATCTATGTGTGCATGTCTGTCTGTCTGTCTGTCTCCCACTTTGTCCACCTTACCTATGTGTTTGCCTATCTGTCTATCTATCTCATCTATGTGTGCATGTCTGTCTGTCTGTCTGTCTACCACTTTGTCCACCTTACCTATGTGTTTGTCTATCTGTCTATCTATCTCATCTATGTGTGCATGTCTGTCTGTCTGTCAGTCTACCTCTTTGTCTACCATACCTATGTGTTTGTATATCTGTCTATCTATCTCATCTATGTGTGCATGTCTGTCTGTCTGTCTACCACTTTGTCCCCCTTACCTATGTGTTCGCCTATCTGTCTATCTATCTCATCTATGTGTGCATGTCTTTCTGTCTGTCTGTTTACCACTTTGTTCCCCTTACCTATGTGTTTGCCTATCTGTCTATCTATCTCATCTATGTGTGCATGTCTGTCTGTCTGTCAGTCTACCTCTTTGTCTACCTTAGCTATGTGTTTGTATATCTGTCTATCTATCTCATCTATGTGTGCATGTCTGTCTGTCTTTCTACCACTTTGTCCCCCTTACCTATGTGTTTGCCTATCTGTCTATCTATCTCATCTATGTGTGCATGTCTGTCTTTCTGGCTGTCTGTCTGTCTGTCTACCACTTTGTCCAACTTACCTATTTGTTTGCCTATCTGTCTATCTACCTCATCTATGTGTGCATATCTGTCTGTTCTTCTGTCTACCACTTTGTCCCCCTTACCTATGTGTTTGCCTATCTGTCTATCTATCTCATCTTTGTGTGTATGTCTGTCTGTCTGTCTGTCTGTCTGTCTGTCTACCACTTTGTCCACCTTACCTATGTGTTTGTCTATCTGTCTATCTATCTCATCTATGTGTGCATGTCTGTCTGTCTGTCTGTCTATCAATCTATCTATCTATCTATCTATCTGTCATTGACTGCCCATCTTTCTACCTTTCTGTCCTGCTTGTCTGTCTGACTGTCTGTCCGTTTATGTGTCTATCTATCTCATCTATGTGTGCATGTCTGTCTGTCTGTCTGTCTACCTCTTTGTCCACCTTACCTATGTGTTTGCCTATCTGTCTATCTATCTCATCTATGTGTGCATGTCTGTCTGTCTGTCTGTCTGTCTGTCTGTCTACCTCTTTGTCCACCTTACCTATGTGTTTGCCTATCTGTCTATCTATCTCATCTATGTGTGCATGTCTGTCTGTCCGTCTATGTACCTCTTTGTCCAAATTACCTATGTGTTTGTCTATCTGTCTATCTATCTCATCTATGTGTGCATGTCTGTCTGTCTGTCTGTCTGTCTGTCTGTCTACCTCTTTGTCCACCTTACCTATGTGTTTGCCTATCTGTCTATCTATCTCATCTATGTGTGCATGTCTGTCTGTCTGTCTGTCTACCTCTTTGTCCACCTTACCTATGTGTTTGTCTATCTGTCTGTCTATCTTATCTATGTGTGCATGTCTGTCTGTCTGTCTGTCTGTCTGTCTGTCTGTCTACCTCTTTGTCCACCTTACCTATGTGTTTGTGTAAACGGTCTATCTATCTCATCTATGTGTGCATGTCTATCTGTCTGTCTGTCTACCTCTTTGTCCACCTTACCTATGTGTTTGCCTATCTGTCTATCTATCTCATCTATGTGTGCATGTCTGTCTGTCTGTCTGTCTACCACTTTGTCCACCTTACCTATGTGTTTGCCTATCTGTCTATCTATCTCATCTATGTGTGCATGTCTTTCTGTCTGTCTGTCTACCACTTTGTTCCCCTTACCTATGTGTTTGCCTATCTCTCTATCTATCTCATCTATGTGTGCATGTCTGTCTGTCTGTCTGTCTACCTCTTTGTCCACCTTACCTATTTGGTTGCCTATCTGTCTATCTATCTTATCTATGTGTGCATGTCTGTCTATCTGTCTGTCTACCTCTTTGTCCACCTTACCTATGTGTTTGTCTCTCTGTCTATCTATCTCATCTATGTGTGCATGTCTGTCTGTCTGTCTGTCTACCTCTTTGTCCACCTTACCTATGTGTTTGCCTATGTGTCTATCTATCTCATCTATGTGTGCATGTCTGTCTGTCCGTCTGTCTACCTCTTTGTCCAACTTACCTAAGTGTTTGTCTATCTGTCTATCTATCTCATCTATGTGTGCATGTCTGTCTGTCTGTCTGTCTGTCTGTCTACCTCTTTGTCCACCTTACCTATGTGTTTGCCTAACTGTCTATCTATCTCATCTATGTGTGCATGTCTATCTTTCTGTCTGTCTACCTCTTTGTCCACATTACCTATGTGTTTGTCTATCTGTCTATCTATCTCATCTATGTGTGTATGTCTGTCTGTCTGTCTGTCTACCTCTTTGTCCACCTTACCTATGTGTTTGCCTATCTGTCTATCTATCTCATCTATGTGTGAATGTCTGTCTGTCTGTCTGTCTACCACTTTGTCCACCTTACCTATGTGTTTGCCTATCTGTCTATCTATCTCATCTATGTGTGCATGTCTTTCTGTCTCTTTGTCTACCACTTTGTTCCCCTTACCTATGTGTTTGCCTATCTCTCTATCTATCTCATCTATGTGTGCATGTCTATCTGTCTGTCTGTCTACCTCTTTGTCTACCTTACCTATGTGTTTGTATATCTGTCTATCTATCTCATCTATGTGTGCATGTCTGTCTGTCTGTCTACCACTTTGTCCCCCTTACCTATGTGTTTGCCTATCTGTCTATCTATCTCATCTATGTGTGCATGTCTGTCTGTCTGGCTGTCTGTCTGTCTGTCTACCACTTTGTCCACCTTACCTATGTGTTTGCCTATCTGTCTATCTATCTCATCTATGTGTGCATGTCTTTCTGTCTGTCTGTCTACCTCTTTGTCTACCTTACCTATGTGTTTGTATATCTGTCTATCTATCTCATCTATGTGTGCATGTCTGTCTGTCTTTCTACCACTTTGTCCCCCTTACCTATGTGTTTGCCTATCTGTCTATCTATCTCATCTATGTGTGCATGTCTGTCTTTCTGGCTGTCTGTCTGTCTGTCTACCACTTTGTCCAACTTACCTATTTGTTTGCCTATCTGTCTATCTACCTCATCTATGTGTGCATATCTGTCTGTTCTTCTGTCTACCACTTTGTCCCCCTTACCTATGTGTTTGCCTATCTGTCTATCTATCTCATCTTTGTGTGTATGTCTGTCTGTCTGTCTGTCTGTCTGTCTGTCTACCACTTTGTCCACCTTACCTATGTGTTTGTCTATCTGTCTATCTATCTCATCTATGTGTGCATGTCTGTCTGTCTGTCTGTCTATCAATCTATCTATCTATCTATCTATCTGTCATTGACTGCCCATCTTTCTACCTTTCTGTCCTGCTTATCTGTCTGACTGTCTGTCTGTTTATGTGTCTATCTATCTCATCTATGTGTGCATGTCTGTCTGTCTGTCTGTCTACCTCTTTGTCCACCTTACCTATGTGTTTGCCTATCTGTCTATCTATCTCATCTATGTGTGCATGTCTGTCTGTCTGTCTGTCTGTCTGTCTGTCTACCTCTTTGTCCACCTTACCTATGTGTTTGCCTATCTGTCTATCAATCTCATCTATGTGTGCATGTCTGTCTGTCCGTCTATGTACCTCTTTGTCCAAATTACCTATGTGTTTGTCTATCTGTCTATCTATCTCATCTATGTGTGCATGTCTGTCTGTCTGTCTGTCTGTCTGTCTGTCTACCTCTTTGTCCACCTTACCTATGTGTTTGCCTATCTGTCTATCTATCTCATCTATGTGTGCATGTCTGTCTGTCTGTCTGTCTACCTCTTTGTCCACCTTACCTATGTGTTTGTCTATCTGTCTGTCTATCTTATCTATGTGTGCATGTCTGTCTGTCTGTCTGTCTGTCTGTCTGTCTGTCTACCTCTTTGTCCACCTTACCTATGTGTTTGCCTATCTGTCTATCTATCTCATCTATGTGTGCATGTCTATCTGTCTGTCTGTCTACCTCTTTGTCCACCTTACCTATGTGTTTGTCTATCTGTCTATCTATCTCATCTATGTGTGCATGTCTGTCTGTCTGTCTGTCTACCTCTTTGTCCACCTTACCTATGTGTTTGCCTAACTGTCTATCTATCTCATCTATGTGTGCATGTCTATCTTTCTGTCTGTCTACCTCTTTGTCCACATTACCTATGTGTTTGTCTATCTGTCTATCTATCTCATCTATGTGTGCATGTCTGTCTGTCTGTCTGTCTACCTCTTTGTCCACCTTACCTATGTGTTTGCCTATCTGTCTATCTATCTCATCTATGTGTGAATGTCTGTCTGTCTGTCTGTCTACCACTTTGTCCACCTTACCTATGTGTTTGCCTATCTGTCTATCTATCTCATCTATGTGTGCATGTCTTTCTGTCTCTCTGTCTACCACTTTGTTCCCCTTACCTATGTGTTTGCCTATCTCTCTATCTATCTCATCTATGTGTGCATGTCTATCTGTCTGTCTGTCTACCTCTTTGTCTACCTTACCTATGTGTTTGTATATCTGTCTATCTATCTCATCTATGTGTGCATGTCTGTCTGTCTGTCTACCACTTTGTCCCCCTTACCTATGTGTTTGCCTATCTGTCTATCTATCTCATCTATGTGTGCATGTCTGTCTGTCTGGCTGTCTGTCTGTCTGTCTACCACTTTGTCCACCTTACCTATGTGTTTGCCTATCTGTCTATCTATCTCATCTATGTGTGCATGTCTATCTGTCTGTCTGTCTACCTCTTTGTCTACCTTACCTATGTGTTTGTATATCTGTCTATCTATCTCATCTATGTGTGCATGTCTGTCTGTCTGTCTACCACTTTGTCCCCCTTACCTATGTGTTTGCCTATCTGTCTATCTACCTCATCTATGTGTGCATGTCTGTCTTTCTGGCTGTCTGTCTGTCTGTCTACCACTTTGTCCCCCTTACCTATGTGTTTGCCTATCTGTCTATCTATCTCATCTATGTGTGCATGTCTGTCTGTTCTTCTGTCTACCACTTTGTCCCCCTTACCTATGTGTTTGCCTATCTGTCTATCTATCTCATCTTTGTGTGCATGTCTGTCTGTCTGTCTGTCTGTCTGTCTCTCTACCACTTTGTCCACCTTACCTATGTGTTTGTCTATCTGTCTATCTATCTCATCTATGTGTGCATGTCTGTCTGTCTGTCTGTCTGTCTGTCTGTCTGTCTACCACTTTGTCCACCTTACCTATGTGTTTGCCTATCTGTCTATCTATCTCATCTATGTGTGCATGTCTGTCTGTCTGCCTGTCTGTCTGACTGTCTACCACTTTGTCCACCTTACCTATGTGTTTGTCTATCTGTCTATCTATCTCATCTATGTGTGCATGTTTGTCTGTCTGTCTGTCTACCACTTTTTCCACCTTACCTATGTGTTTGTCTACTTGTCTATCTATCTCATCTATGTGTGCATGTCTGTCTGTCTGTCTGTCTATCAATCTATCTATCTATCTATCTATCTGTCACTGACTGCCCATCTTTCTACGTTTCTGTCCCTCTCGTCTGTCTGACTGTCTGTCTGTTTATCTGTCTATCTATCTCATCTATGTGTGCATGTCTGTCTGTCTGTCTGTCTACCTCTTTGTCCACCTTACCTATGTGTTTGCCTATCTGTCTATCTATCTCATCTATGTGTGCATGTCTGTCTATCTGTCTGTCTACCTCTTTGTCCACCTTACCTATGTGTTTGTCTCTCTGTCTTTCTATCTCATCTATGTGTGCATGTCTGTATGTCTGTCTGTCTACCTCTTTGTCCACCTTACCTATGTGTTTGCCTATCTGTCTATCTATCTCATCTATGTGTGCATGTCTGTCTGTCCGTCTGTCTACCTCTTGTCCAACTTACCTAAGTGTTTCTCTATCTGTCTATCTATCTCATCTATGTGTGCATGTCTGTCTGTCTGTCTGTCTGTCTGTCTGTCTACCTCTTTGTCCACCTTACCTATGTGTCTGTCTATCTGTCTATCTATCTCATCTATGTGTGCATGTCTGTCTGTCTGTCTGTCTACCTCTTTGTCCACCTTACCTATGTGTTTGCCTATCTGTGTATCTATCTCATCTATGTGTGCATGTCTGTCTGTCTGTCTGTCTACCACTTTGTCCACCTTACCTATGTGTTTGCCTATCTGTCTATCTATCTCATCTATGTGTGCATGTCTTTCTGTCTGTCTGTCTACCACTTTGTTCCCCTTACCTATGTGTTTGCCTATCTGTCTATCTATCTCATCTATGTGTGCATGTCTTTCTGTCTGTCTGTCTACCACTTTGTCCACCTTACCTATGTGTTTGCCTATCTCTCTATCTATCTCATCTATGTGTGCATGTCTGTCTGTCTGTCTGTCTCCCACTTTGTCCACCTTACCTATGTGTTTGCCTATCTGTCTATCTATCTCATCTATGTGTGCATGTCTGTCTGTCTGTCTGTCTACCACTTTGTCCACCTTACCTATGTGTTTGTCTATCTGTCTATCTATCTCATCTATGTGTGCATGTCTGTCTGTCTGTCAGTCCACCTCTTTGTCTACCTTACCTATGTGTTTGTCTATCTGTCTATCTATCTCATCTATGTGTGCATGTCTTTCTGTCTGTCTATCTACCACTTTGTTCCCCTTACCTATGTGTTTGCCTATCTCTCTATCTATCTCATCTATGTGTGCATGTCTGTCTGTCTGTCTGTCTCCCACTTTGTCCACCTTACCTATGTGTTTGCCTATCTGTCTATCTATCTCATCTATGTGTGCATGTCTGTCTGTCTGTCTGTCTACCACTTTGTCCACCTTACCTATGTGTTTGTCTATCTGTCTATCTATCTCATCTATGTGTGCATGTCTGTCTGTCTGTCAGTCTACCTCTTTGTCTACCTTACCTATGTGTTTGTCTATCTGTCTATCTATCTCATCTATGTGTGCATGTCTGTCTGTCTGCCTACCACTTTGTCCCCCTTACCTATGTGTTCGCCTATCTGTCTATCTATCTCATCTATGTGTGCATGTCTTTCTGTCTGTCTGTTTACAACTTTGTTCCCCTTACCTATGTGTTTGCCTATCTGTCTATCTATCTCATCTATGTGTGCATGTCTGTCTTTCTGGCTGTCTGTCTGTCTGTCTACCACTTTGTCCCCCTTACCTATTTGTTTCCCTATCTGTCTATCTATCTCATCTATGTGTGCATGTCTGTCTGTTCTTCTGTCTACCACTTTGTCCCCTTTACCTATGTGTTTGCCTATATGTCTATCTATCTCATCTATGTGTGCATGTCTGTCTGTCTGTCTGTCTGTCTGTCTGTCTACCACTTTGTCCACCTTACCTATGTGTTTGTCTATCTGTCTATCTATCTCATCTATGTGTGCATGTCTGTCTGTCTGTTTTTCTGTCTGTCTGTCTACCACTTTGTTCACCTTACCTATGTGTTTGCCTATCTGTCTATCTATCTCATCTATGTGTGCATGTCTGTCTGTCTGTCTGTCTCCCACTTTGTCCACCTTACCTATGTGTTTGCCTATCTGTCTATCTATCTCATCTATGTGTGCATGTCTGTCTGTCTGTCTGTCTACCACTTTGTCCACCTTACCTATGTGTTTGTCTATCTGTCTATCTATCTCATCTATGTGTGCATGTCTGTCTGTCTGTCTGTCTACCACTTTGTCCACCTTACCTATGTGTTTGCCTATCTGTCTATCTATCTCATCTATGTGTGCATGTCTTTCTGTCTGTCTGTCTACCACTTTGTTCCCCTTACCTATGTGTTTGCCTATCTGTCTATCTATCTCATCTATGTGTGCATGTCTTTCTGTCTGTCTGTCTACCACTTTGTTCCCCTTACCTATGTGTTTGCCTATCTCTCTATCTATCTCATCTATGTGTGCATGTCTGTCTGTCTGTCTGTCTCCCACTTTGTCCACCTTACCTATGTGTTTGCCTATCTGTCTATCTATCTCATCTATGTGTGCATGTCTGTCTGTCTGTCTGTCTACCACTTTGTCCACCTTACCTATGTGTTTGTCTATCTGTCTATCTATCTCATCTATGTGTGCATGTCTGTCTGTCTGTCAGTCCACCTCTTTGTCTACCTTACCTATGTGTTTGTCTATCTGTCTATCTATCTCATCTATGTGTGCATGTCTTTCTGTCTGTCTATCTACCACTTTGTTCCCCTTACCTATGTGTTTGCCTATCTCTCTATCTATCTCATCTATGTGTGCATGTCTGTCTGTCTGTCTCCCACTTTGTCCACCTTACCTATGTGTTTGCCTATCTGTCTATCTATCTCATCTATGTGTGCATGTCTGTCTGTCTGTCTGTCTACCACTTTGTCCACCTTACCTATGTGTTTGTCTATCTGTCTATCTATCTCATCTATGTGTGCATGTCTGTCTGTCTGTCAGTCTACCTCTTTGTCTACCTTACCTATGTGTTTGTCTATCTGTCTATCTATCTCATCTATGTGTGCATGTCTGTCTGTCTGCCTACCACTTTGTCCCCCTTACCTATGTGTTCGCCTATCTGTCTATCTATCTCATCTATGTGTGCATGTCTTTCTGTCTGTCTGTTTACAACTTTGTTCCCCTTACCTATGTGTTTGCCTATCTGTCTATCTATCTCATCTATGTGTGCATGTCTGTCTTTCTGGCTGTCTGTCTGTCTGTCTACCACTTTGTCCCCCTTACCTATTTGTTTCCCTATCTGTCTATCTATCTCATCTATGTGTGCATGTCTGTCTGTTCTTCTGTCTACCACTTTGTCCCCTTTACCTATGTGTTTGCCTATATGTCTATCTATCTCATCTATGTGTGCATGTCTGTCTGTCTGTCTGTCTGTCTGTCTGTCTACCACTTTGTCCACCTTACCTATGTGTTTGTCTATCTGTCTATCTATCTCATCTATGTGTGCATGTCTGTCTGTCTGTTTTTCTGTCTGTCTGTCTACCACTTTGTTCACCTTACCTATGTGTTTGCCTATCTGTCTATCTATCTCATCTATGTGTGCATGTCTGTCTGTCTGTCTGTCTCCCACTTTGTCCACCTTACCTATGTGTTTGCCTATCTGTCTATCTATCTCATCTATGTGTGCATGTCTGTCTGTCTGTCTGTCTACCACTTTGTCCACCTTACCTATGTGTTTGTCTATCTGTCTATCTATCTCATCTATGTGTGCATGTCTGTCTGTCTGTCAGTCTACCTCTTTGTCTACCATACCTATGTGTTTGTATATCTGTCTATCTATCTCATCTATGTGTGCATGTCTGTCTGTCTGTCTACCACTTTGTCCCCCTTACCTATGTGTTCGCCTATCTGTCTATCTATCTCATCTATGTGTGCATGTCTTTCTGTCTGTCTGTTTACCACTTTGTTCCCCTTACCTATGTGTTTGCCTATCTGTCTATCTATCTCATCTATGTGTGCATGTCTGTCTGTCTGTCAGTCTACCTCTTTGTCTACCTTACCTATGTGTTTGTATATCTGTCTATCTATCTCATCTATGTGTGCATGTCTGTCTGTCTTTCTACCACTTTGTCCCCCTTACCTATGTGTTTGCCTATCTGTCTATCTATCTCATCTATGTGTGCATGTCTGTCTTTCTGGCTGTCTGTCTGTCTGTCTACCACTTTGTCCAACTTACCTATTTGTTTGCCTATCTGTCTATCTACCTCATCTATGTGTGCATATCTGTCTGTTCTTCTGTCTACCACTTTGTCCCCCTTACCTATGTGTTTGCCTATCTGTCTATCTATCTCATCTTTGTGTGTATGTCTGTCTGTCTGTCTGTCTGTCTGTCTGTCTACCACTTTGTCCACCTTACCTATGTGTTTGTCTATCTGTCTATCTATCTCATCTATGTGTGCATGTCTGTCTGTCTGTCTGTCTATCAATCTATCTATCTATCTATCTATCTGTCATTGACTGCCCATCTTTCTACCTTTCTGTCCTGCTTGTCTGTCTGACTGTCTGTCTGTTTATGTGTCTATCTATCTCATCTATGTGTGCATGTCTGTCTGTCTGTCTGTCTACCTCTTTGTCCACCTTACCTATGTGTTTGCCTATCTGTCTATCTATCTCATCTATGTGTGCATGTCTGTCTGTCTGTCTGTCTGTCTGTCTGTCTACCTCTTTGTCCACCTTACCTATGTGTTTGCCTATCTGTCTATCTATCTCATCTATGTGTGCATGTCTGTCTGTCCGTCTATGTACCTCTTTGTCCAAATTACCTATGTGTTTGTCTATCTGTCTATCTATCTCATCTATGTGTGCATGTCTGTCTGTCTGTCTGTCTGTCTGTCTGTCTACCTCTTTGTCCACCTTACCTATGTGTTTGCCTATCTGTCTATCTATCTCATCTATGTGTGCATGTCTGTCTGTCTGTCTGTCTACCTCTTTGTCCACCTTACCTATGTGTTTGTCTCTCTGTCTGTCTATCTTATCTATGTGTCCATGTCTGTCTGTCTGTCTGTCTGTCTGTCTGTCTGTCTACCTCTTTGTCCACCTTACCTATGTGTTTGCCTATCTGTCTATCTATCTCATCTATGTGTGCATGTCTATCTGTCTGTCTGTCTACCTCTTTGTCCACCTTACCTATGTGTTTGTCTATCTGTCTATCTATCTCATCTATGTTTGCATGTCTGTCTGTCTGTCTGTCTACCTCTTTGTCCACCTTACCTATGTGTTTGCCTATCTGTCTATCTATCTCATCTATGTGTGCATGTCTGTCTGTCTGTCTGTCTACCACTTTGTCCACGTTACCTATGTGTTTCCCTATCTGTCTATCTATCTCATCTATGTGTGCATGTCTTTCTGTCTGTCTGTCTACCACTTTGTTCCCCTTACCTATGTGTTTGCCTATCTCTCTATCTATCTCATCTATGTGTGCATGTCTGTCTGTCTGTCAGTCTACCTCTTTGTCCACCTTACCTATTTGGTTGCCTATCTGTCTATCTATCTTATCTATGTGTGCATGTCTGTCTATCTGTCTGTCTACCTCTTTGTCCACCTTACCTATGTGTTTGTCTCTCTGTCTATCTATCTCATCTATGTGTGCATGTCTGTCTGTCTGTCTGTCTACCTCTTTGTCCACCTTACCTATGTGTTTGCCTATGTGTCTATCTATCTCATCTATGTGTGCATGTCTGTCTGTCCGTCTGTCTACCTCTTTGTCCAACTTACCTAAGTGTTTGTCTATCTGTCTATCTATCTCATCTATGTGTGCATGTCTGTCTGTCTGTCTGTCTGTCTGTCTACCTCTTTGTCCACCTTACCTATGTGTTTGCCTAACTGTCTATCTATCTCATCTATGTGTGCATGTCTATCTTTCTGTCTGTCTACCTCTTTGTCCACATTACCTATGTGTTTGTCTATCTGTCTATCTATCTCATCTATGTGTGCATGTCTGTCTGTCTGTCTGTCTACCTCTTTGTCCACCTTACCTATGTGTTTGCCTATCTGTCTATCTATCTCATCTATGTGTGAATGTCTGTCTGTCTGTCTGTCTACCACTTTGTCCACCTTACCTATGTGTTTGCCTATCTGTCTATCTATCTCATCTATGTGTGCATGTCTTTCTGTCTCTCTGTCTACCACTTTGTTCCCCTTACCTATGTGTTTGCCTATCTCTCTATCTATCTCATCTATGTGTGCATGTCTGTCTGTCTGTCTGTCTCCCACTTTGTCCACCTGACCTATGTGTTTGCCTATCTGTCTATCTATCTCATCTATGTGTGCATGTCTGTCTGTCTGTCTGTCTACCACTTTGTCCACCTTACCTATGTGTTTGTCTATCTGTCTATCTATCTCATCTATGTGTGCATGTCTGTCTATCTATCAGTCTACCTCTTTGTCTACCTTACCTATGTGTTTGTCTATCTGTCTATCTATTTCATCTATGTGTGCATGTCTGTCTGCCTGTCTACCACTTTGTCCCCCTTACCTATGTGTTCGCCTATCTGTCTATCTATCTCATCTATGTGTGCATGTCTTTCTGTCTGTCTATTTACCACTTTGTTCCCCTTACCTATGTGTTTGCCTATCTGTCTATCTATCTCATCTATGTGTGCATGTCTGTCTGTCTGTCAGTCTACCTCTTTGTCTACATTACCTATGTGTTTGTATATCTGTCTATCTATCTCATCTATGTGTGCATGTCTGTCAGTCTGTCTACCACTTTGTCCCCCTTACCTATGTGTTTGCCTATCTGTCTATCTATCTCATCTATGTGTGCATGTCTGTCTTTCTGGCTATCTGTCTTTCTGTCTACCACTTTGTCCCCCTTACCTATTTGTTTGCCTATCTGTCTATCTATCTCATCTATGTGTGCATGTCTGTCTGTCCGTCTGTCTACCTCTTGTCCAACTTACCTAAGTGTTTCTCTATCTGTCTATCTATCTCATCTATGTGTGCATGTCTGTCTGTCTGTCTGTCTGTCTGTCTGTCTACCTCTTTGTCCACCTTACCTATGTGTCTGTCTATCTGTCTATCTATCTCATCTATGTGTGCATGTCTGTCTGTCTGTCTGTCTACCTCTTTGTCCACCTTACCTATGTGTTTGCCTATCTGTGTATCTATCTCATCTATGTGTGCATGTCTGTCTGTCTGTCTGTCTACCACTTTGTCCACCTTACCTATGTGTTTGCCTATCTGTCTATCTATCTCATCTATGTGTGCATGTCTTTCTGTCTGTCTGTCTACCACTTTGTTCCCCTTACCTATGTGTTAGCCTATCTGTCTATCTATCTCATCTATGTGTGCATGTCTTTCTGTCTGTCTGTCTACCACTTTGTTCCCCTTACCTATGTGTTTGCCTATCTCTCTATCTATCTCATCTATGTGTGCATGTCTGTCTGTCTGTCTGTCTCCCACTTTGTCCACCTTACCTATGTGTTTGCCTATCTGTCTATCTATCTCATCTATGTGTGCATGTCTGTCTGTCTGTCTGTCTACCACTTTGTCCACCTTACCTATGTGTTTGTCTATCTGTCTATCTATCTCATCTATGTGTGCATGTCTGTCTGTCTGTCAGTCCACCTCTTTGTCTACCTTACCTATGTGTTTGTCTATCTGTCTATCTATCTCATCTATGTGTGCATGTCTTTCTGTCTGTCTATCTACCACTTTGTTCCCCTTACCTATGTGTTTGCCTATCTCTCTATCTATCTCATCTATGTGTGCATGTCTGTCTGTCTGTCTGTCTCCCACTTTGTCCACCTTACCTATGTGTTTGCCTATCTGTCTATCTATCTCATCTATGTGTGCATGTCTGTCTGTCTGTCTGTCTACCACTTTGTCCACCTTACCTATGTGTTTGTCTATCTGTCTATCTATCTCATCTATGTGTGCATGTCTGTCTGTCTGTCAGTCTACCTCTTTGTCTACCTTACCTATGTGTTTGTCTATCTGTCTATCTATCTCATCTATGTGTGCATGTCTGTCTGTCTGCCTACCACTTTGTCCCCCTTACCTATGTGTTCGCCTATCTGTCTATCTATCTCATCTATGTGTGCATGTCTTTCTGTCTGTCTGTTTACAACTTTGTTCCCCTTACCTATGTGTTTGCCTATCTGTCTATCTATCTCATCTATGTGTGCATGTCTGTCTCTCTGGCTGTCTGTCTGTCTGTCTACCACTTTGTCCCCCTTACCTATTTGTTTCCCTATCTGTCTATCTATCTCATCTATGTGTGCATGTCTGTCTGTTCTTCTGTCTACCACTTTGTCCCCTTTACCTATGTGTTTGCCTATATGTCTATCTATCTCATCTATGTGTGCATGTCTGTCTGTCTGTCTGTCTGTCTGTCTGTCTACCACTTTGTCCACCTTACCTATGTGTTTGTCTATCTGTCTATCTATCTCATCTATGTGTGCATGTCTGTCTGTCTGTTTTTCTGTCTGTCTGTCTACCACTTTGTTCACCTTACCTATGTGTTTGCCTATCTGTCTATCTATCTCATCTATGTGTGCATGTCTGTCTGTCTGTCTGTCTCCCACTTTGTCCACCTTACCTATGTGTTTGCCTATCTGTCTATCTATCTCATCTATGTGTGCATGTCTGTCTGTCTGTCTGTCTACCACTTTGTCCACCTTACCTATGTGTTTGTCTATCTGTCTATCTATCTCATCTATGTGTGCATGTCTGTCTGTCTGTCAGTCTACCTCTTTGTCTACCATACCTATGTGTTTGTATATCTGTCTATCTATCTCATCTATGTGTGCATGTCTGTCTGTCTGTATACCACTTTGTCCCCCTTACCTATGTGTTCGCCTATCTGTCTATCTATCTCATCTATGTGTGCATGTCTTTCTGTCTGTCTGTTTACCACTTTGTTCCCCTTACCTATGTGTTTGCCTATCTGTCTATCTATCTCATCTATGTGTGCATGTCTGTCTGTCTGTCAGTCTACCTCTTTGTCTACCTTACCTATGTGTTTGTATATCTGTCTATCTATCTCATCTATGTGTGCATGTCTGTCTGTCTTTCTACCACTTTGTCCCCCTTACCTATGTGTTTGCCTATCTGTCTATCTATCTCATCTATGTGTGCATGTCTGTCTTTCTGGCTGTCTGTCTGTCTGTCTACCACTTTGTCCAACTTACCTATTTGTTTGCCTATCTGTCTATCTACCTCATCTATGTGTGCATATCTGTCTGTTCTTCTGTCTACCACTTTGTCCCCCTTACCTATGTGTTTGCCTATCTGTCTATCTATCTCATCTTTGTGTGTATGTCTGTCTGTCTGTCTGTCTGTCTGTCTGTCTACCACTTTGTCCACCTTACCTATGTGTTTGTCTATCTGTCTATCTATCTCATCTATGTGTGCATGTCTGTCTGTCTGTCTGTCTATCAATCTATCTATCTATCTATCTATCTGTCATTGACTGCCCATCTTTCTACCTTTCTGTCCTGCTTGTCTGTCTGACTGTCTGTCTGTTTATGTGTCTATCTATCTCATCTATGTGTGCATGTCTGTCTGTCTGTCTGTCTACCTCTTTGTCCACCTTACCTATGTGTTTGCCTATCTGTCTATCTATCTCATCTATGTGTGCATGTCTGTCTGTCTGTCTGTCTGTCTGTCTGTCTACCTCTTTGTCCACCTTACCTATGTGTTTGCCTATCTGTCTATCTATCTCATCTATGTGTGCATGTCTGTCTGTCCGTCTATGTACCTCTTTGTCCAAATTACCTATGTGTTTGTCTATCTGTCTATCTATCTCATCTATGTGTGCATGTCTGTCTGTCTGTCTGTCTGTCTGTCTGTCTACCTCTTTGTCCACCTTACCTATGTGTTTGCCTATCTGTCTATCTATCTCATCTATGTGTGCATGTCTGTCTGTCTGTCTGTCTACCTCTTTGTCCACCTTACCTATGTGTTTGTCTCTCTGTCTGTCTATCTTATCTATGTGTGCATGTCTGTCTGTCTGTCTGTCTGTCTGTCTGTCTGTCTACCTCTTTGTCCACCTTACCTATGTGTTTGCCTATCTGTCTATCTATCTCATCTATGTGTGCATGTCTATCTGTCTGTCTGTCTACCTCTTTGTCCACCTTACCTATGTGTTTGTCTATCTGTCTATCTATCTCATCTATGTGTGCATGTCTGTCTGTCTGTCTGTCTACCTCTTTGTCCACCTTACCTATGTGTTTGCCTATCTGTCTATCTATCTCATCTATGTGTGCATGTCTGTCTGTCTGTCTGTCTACCACTTTGTCCACGTTACCTATGTGTTTCCCTATCTGTCTATCTATCTCATCTATGTGTGCATGTCTTTCTGTCTGTCTGTCTACCACTTTGTTCCCCTTACCTATGTGTTTGCCTATCTCTCTATCTATCTCATCTATGTGTGCATGTCTGTCTGTCTGTCAGTCTACCTCTTTGTCCACCTTACCTATTTGGTTGCCTATCTGTCTATCTATCTTATCTATGTGTGCATGTCTGTCTATCTGTCTGTCTACCTCTTTGTCCACCTTACCTATGTGTTTGTCTCTCTGTCTATCTATCTCATCTATGTGTGCATGTCTGTCTGTCTGTCTGTCTACCTCTTTGTCCACCTTACCTATGTGTTTGCCTATGTGTCTATCTATCTCATCTATGTGTGCATGTCTGTCTGTCCGTCTGTCTACCTCTTTGTCCAACTTACCTAAGTGTTTGTCTATCTGTCTATCTATCTCATCTATGTGTGCATGTCTGTCTGTCTGTCTGTCTGTCTGTCTACCTCTTTGTCCACCTTACCTATGTGTTTGCCTAACTGTCTATCTATCTCATCTATGTGTGCATGTCTATCTTTCTGTCTGTCTACCTCTTTGTCCACATTACCTATGTGTTTGTCTATCTGTCTATCTATCTCATCTATGTGTGCATGTCTGTCTGTCTGTCTGTCTACCTCTTTGTCCACCTTACCTATGTGTTTGCCTATCTGTCTATCTATCTCATCTATGTGTGAATGTCTGTCTGTCTGTCTGTCTACCACTTTGTCCACCTTACCTATGTGTTTGCCTATCTGTCTATCTATCTCATCTATGTGTGCATGTCTTTCTGTCTCTCTGTCTACCACTTTGTTAACCTTACCTATGTGTTTGCCTATCTCTCTATCTATCTCATCTATGTGTGCATGTCTGTCTGTCTGTCTGTCTCCCACTTTGTCCACCTGACCTATGTGTTTGCCTATCTGTCTATCTATCTCATCTATGTGTGCATGTCTGTCTGTCTGTCTGTCTACCACTTTGTCCACCTTACCTATGTGTTTGTCTATCTGTCTATCTATCTCATCTATGTGTGCATGTCTGTCTATCTATCAGTCTACCTCTTTGTCTACCTTACCTATGTGTTTGTCTATCTGTCTATCTATTTCATCTATGTGTGCATGTCTGTCTGTCTGTCTACCACTTTGTCCCCCTTACCTATGTGTTCGCCTATCTGTCTATCTATCTCATCTATGTGTGCATGTCTTTCTGTCTGTCTATTTACCACTTTGTTCCCCTTACCTATGTGTTTGCCTATCTGTCTATCTATCTCATCTATGTGTGCATGTCTGTCTGTCTGTCAGTCTACCTCTTTGTCTACATTACCTATGTGTTTGTATATCTGTCTATCTATCTCATCTATGTGTGCATGTCTGTCAGTCTGTCTACCACTTTGTCCCCCTTACCTATGTGTTTGCCTATCTGTCTATCTATCTCATCTATGTGTGCATGTCTGTCTTTCTGGCTATCTGTCTTTCTGTCTACCACTTTGTCCCCCTTACCTATTTGTTTGCCTATCTGTCTATCTATCTCATCTATGTGTGCATGTATGTCTGTTCTTCTGTCTACCACTTTGTCCCCCTTACCTATGTGTTTGCCTATATGCCTATCTATCTCATCTATGTGTGCATGTCTGTCTGTCTGTCTGTCTGTCTGTCTGTCTACCACTTTGTCCACCTTACCTATGTGTTTGTCTATCTGTCTATCTATCTCATCTATGTGTGCATGTCTGTCTGTCTGTCTGTCTACCACTTTGTTCCCCTTAGCTATGTGTTTGCCTATATGTCTATCTATCTCATCTATGTTTGCATGTCTGTCTGTCTGTCTGTCTGTCTGTCTGTCTACCACTTTGTCCACCTTACCTATGTGTTTGTCTATCTTTCTATCTATCTCATCTATATGTGCATGTCTGTCTGTCTGTCTGTCTACCACTTTGTCCACCTTACCTATGTGTTTGTCTATCTGTCTATCTATCTCATCTCTGTGTGCATGTCTGTCTGTCCGTCTGTCTGTCTGTCTGTCTGTCTGTCTACCACTTTGTCCACCTTACCTATGTGTTTGCCTATCTGTCTATCTATCTCATCTATGTGTGCATGTCTTTCTGTCTGTCTGTCTACCACTTTGTTCCCCTTACCTATGTGTTTGCCTATCTCTCTATCTATCTCATCTATGTGTGCATGTCTGTCTGTCTGTCTGTCTCCCACTTTGTCCACCTTACCTATGTGTTTGCCTATCTGTCTATCTATCTCATCTATGTGTGCATGTCTGTCTGTCTGTCTGTCTACCACTTTGTCCACCTTACCTATGTGTTTGTCTATCTGTCTATCTATCTCATCTATGTGTGCATGTCTGTCTGTCTGTCAGTCCACCTCTTTGTCTACCTTACCTATGTGTTTGTCTATCTGTCTATCTATCTCATCTATGTGTGCATGTCTTTCTGTCTGTCTATCTACCACTTTGTTCCCCTTACCTATGTTTTTGCCTATCTCTCTATCTATCTCATCTATGTGTGCATGTCTGTCTGTCTGTCTGTCTCCCACTCTGTCCACCTTACCTATGTGTTTGCCTATCTGTCTATCTATCTCATCTATGTGTGCATGTCTGTCTGTCTGTCTGTCTACCACTTTGTCCACCTTACCTATGTGTTTGTCTATCTGTCTATCTATCTCATCTATGTGTGCATGTCTGTCTGTCTGTCAGTCTACCTCTTTGTCTACCTTACCTATGTGTTTGTCTATCTTTCTATCTATCTCATCTATGTGTGCATGTCTGTCTGTCTGCCTACCACTTTGTCCCCCTTACCTATGTGTTCGCCTATCTGTCTATCTATCTCATCTATGTGTGCATGTCTTTCTGTCTGTCTGTTTACAACTTTGTTCCCCTTACCTATGTGTTTGCCTATCTGTCTATCTATCTCATCTATGTGTGCATGTCTGTCTTTCTGGCTGTCTGTCTGTCTGTCTACCACTTTGTCCCCCTTACCTATTTGTTTCCCTATCTGTCTATCTATCTCATCTATGTGTGCATGTCTGTCTGTCTGTCTGTCTGTCTGTCTGTCTGTCTACCACTTTGTCCACCTTACCTATGTGTTTGTCTATCTGTCTATCTATCTCATCTATGTGTGCATGTCTGTCTGTCTGTTTTTCTGTCTGTCTGTCTACCACTTTGTTCACCTTACCTATGTGTTTGCCTATCTGTCTATCTATCTCATCTATGTGTGCATGTCTGTCTGTCTGTCTCTCTGTCTGTCTGTCTACCACTTTGTCCACCTTACCTATGTGTTTGTCTATCTGTCTATCTATCTAATCTATGTGTGCATGTCTGTCTGTCTGTCTGTCTACCACTTTGTCCACCTTACCTATGTGTTTGTCTATCTGTCTATCTATCTCATCTATGTGTGCATGTCTGTCGTCTGTCTGTCTATCAATCTATCTATCTATCTATCTATCTATCTGTCACTGACTGCCCATCTTTCTACCTTTCTGTCCCGCTTGTCTGTCTGACTGTCTGTCTGTTTATGTGTCTATCTATCTCATCTATGTGTGCATGTCTGTCTGTCTGTCTGTCTACCTCTTTGTCCACCTTACCTATGTGTTTGCCTATCTGTCTATCTATCTCATCCACGTGTGCATGTCTGTCTTTCTGTCTGTCTGTCTTTCTGTCTACCTCTTTGTCCACCTTACCTATGTGTTTGCCTATCTGTCTATCTATCTCATCTATGTGTGCATGTCTGTCTGTCCGTCTGTCTACCTTTTTGTCCAACTTACCTATGTGTTTGTCTATCTGCCTATCTATCTCATCTATGTGTGCATGTCTGTCTGTCTGTCTGTCTGTCTGTCTGTCTACCTCTTTGTCCACCTTACCTATGTGTTTGCCTATCTGTCTATCTATCTCATCTATGTGTGCATGTCTATCTGTCTGTCTGTCTACCTCTTTGTCCACCTTACCTATGTGTTTGTCTATCTGTCTATCTATCTCATCTATGTGTGCATGTCTGTCTGTCTGTCTGTCTACCTCTTTGTCCACCTTACCTATGTGTTTGCCTATCTGTCTATCTATCTCATCTATGTGTGCATGTCTGTCTGTCTGTCTGTCTACCACTTTGTCCACCTTACCTATGTGTTTGCCTATCTGTCTATCTATCTCATCTATGTGTGCATGTCTTTCTGTCTGTCTGTCTACCACTTTGTTCCCCTTACCTATGTGTTTGCCTATCTCTCTATCTATCTCATCTATGTGTGCATGTCTGTCTGTCTGTCTGTCTACCTCTTTGTCCACCTTACCTATTTGGTTGCCTATCTGTCTATCTATCTTATCTATGTGTGCATGTCTGTCTATCTGTCTGTCTACCTCTTTGTCCACCTTACCTATGTGTTTGTCTCTCTGTCTATCTATCTCATCTATGTGTGCATGTCTGTCTGTCTGTCTGTCTACCTCTTTGTCCACCTTACCTATGTGTTTGCCTATCTGTCTATCTATCTCATCTATGTGTGCATGTCTGTCTGTCCGTCTGTCTACCTCTTTGTCCAACTTACCTAAGTGTTTGTCTATCTGTCTATCTATCTCATCTATGTGTGCATGTCTGTCTGTCTGTCTGTCTGTCTGTCTACCTCTTTGTCCACCTTACCTATGTGTTTGCCTAACTGTCTATCTATCTCATCTATGTGTGCATGTCTATCTTTCTGTCTGTCTACCTCTTTGTCCACATTACCTATGTGTTTGTCTATCTGTCTATCTATCTCATCTATGTGTGCATGTCTGTCTGTCTGTCTGTCTACCTCTTTGTCCACCTTACCTATGTGTTTGCCTATCTGTCTATCTATCTCATCTATGTGTGAATGTCTGTCTGTCTGTCTGTCTACCACTTTGTCCACCTTACCTATGTGTTTGCCTATCTGTCTATCTATCTCATCTATGTGTGCATGTCTTTCTGTCTCTCTGTCTACCACTTTGTTCCCCTTACCTATGTGTTTGCCTATCTCTCTATCTATCTCATCTATGTGTGCATGTCTGTCTGTCTGTCTACCACTTTGTCCCCCTTACCTATGTGTTCGCCTATCTGTCTATCTATCTCATCTATGTGTGCATGTCTTTCTGTCTGTCTGTTTACCACTTTGTTCCCCTTACCTATGTGTTTGCCTATCTGTCTATCTATCTCATCTATGTGTGCATGTCTGTCTGTCTGTCAGTCTACCTCTTTGTCTACCTTACCTATGTGTTTGCCTATCTGTCTATCTATCTCATCTATGTGTGCATGTCTGTCAGTCTGTCTACCACTTTGTCCCCCTTACCTATGTGTTTCCCTATCTGTCTATCTATCTCATCTATGTGTGCATGTCTGTCTTTCTGGCTATCTGTCTTTCTGTCTACCACTTTGTCCCCCTTACCTATTTGTTTGCCTATCTGTCTATCTATCTCATCTATGTGTGCATGTATGTCTGTTCTTCTGTCTACCACTTTGTCCCCCTTACCTATGTGTTTGCCTATATGCCTATCTATCTCATCTATGTGTGCATGTCTGTCTGTCTGTCTGTCTGTCTGTCTGTCTACCACTTTGTCCACCTTACCTATGTGTTTGTCTATCTGTCTATCTATCTCATCTATGTGTGCATGTCTGTCTGTCTGTCTGTCTACCACTTTGTTCCCCTTAGCTATGTGTTTGCCTATATGTCTATCTATCTCATCTATGTTTGCATGTCTGTCTGTCTGTCTGTCTGTCTGTCTGTCTACCACTTTGTCCACCTTACCTATGTGTTTGTCTATCTTTCTATCTATCTCATCTATATGTGCATGTCTGTCTGTCTGTCTGTCTACCACTTTGTCCACCTTACCTATGTGTTTGTCTATCTGTCTATCTATCTCATCTATGTGTGCATGTCTGTCTGTCTGTCTGTCTGTCTGTCTGTCTGTCTGTCTACCACTTTGTCCACCTTACCTATTTGTTTGCCTATCTGTCGATCTATCTCATCTATGTGTGCATGTCTTTCTGTCTGTCTGTCTACCACTTTGTTCCCCTTACCTATGTGTTTGCCTATCTCTCTATCTATCTCATCTATGTGTGCATGTCTGTCTGTCTGTCTGTCTCCCACTTTGTCCACCTTACCTATGTGTTTGCCTATCTGTCTATCTATCTCATCTATGTGTGCATGTCTGTCTGTCTGTCTGTCTACCACTTTGTCCACCTTACCCATGTGTTTGTCTATCTGTCTATCTATCTCATCTATGTGTGCATGTCTGTCTGTCTGTCAGTCCACCTCTTTGTCTACCTTACCTATGTGTTTGTCTATCTGTCTATCTATCTCATCTATGTGTGCATGTCTTTCTGTCTGTCTATCTACCACTTTGTTCCCCTTACCTATGTTTTTGCCTATCTCTCTATCTATCTCATCTATGTGTGCATGTCTGTCTGTCTGTCTGTCTCCCACTCTGTCCACCTTACCTATGTGTTTGCCTATCTGTCTATCTATCTCATCTATGTGTGCATGTCTGTCTGTCTGTCTGTCTACCACTTTGTCCACCTTACCTATGTGTTTGTCTATCTGTCTATCTATCTCATCTATGTGTGCATGTCTGTCTGTCTGTCAGTCTACCTCTTTGTCTACCTTACCTATGTGTTTGTCTATCTGTCTATCTATCTCATCTATGTGTGCATGTCTGTCTGTCTGCCTACCACTTTGTCCCCCTTACCTATGTGTTCGCCTATCTGTCTATCTATCTCATCTATGTGTGCATGTCTTTCTGTCTGTCTGTTTACAACTTTGTTCCCCTTACCTATGTGTTTGCCTATCTGTCTATCTATCTCATCTATGTGTGCATGTCTGTCTTTCTGGCTGTCTGTCTGTCTGTCTACCACTTTGTCCCCCTTACCTATTTGTTTCCCTATCTGTCTATCTATCTCATCTATGTGTGCATGTCTGTCTGTTCTTCTGTCTACCACTTTGTCCCCCTTACCTATGTGTTTGCCTATATGTCTGTCTATCTCATCTATGTGTGCATGTCTGTCTGTCTGTCTGTCTGTCTGTCTGTCTACCACTTTGTCCACCTTACCTATGTGTTTGTCTATCTGTCTATCTATCTCATCTATGTGTGCATGTCTGTCTGTCTGTTTTTCTGTCTGTCTGTCTACCACTTTGTTCACCTTACCTATGTGTTTGCCTATCTGTCTATCTATCTCATCTATGTGTGCATGTCTGTCTGTCTGTCTCTCTGTCTGTCTGTCTACCACTTTGTCCACCTTACCTATGTGTTTGTCTATCTGTCTATCTATCTAATCTATGTGTGCATGTCTGTCTGTCTGTCTGTCTACCACTTTGTCCACCTTACCTATGTGTTTGTCTATCTGTCTATCTATCTCATCTATGTGTGCATGTCTGTCGTCTGTCTGTCTATCAATCTATCTATCTATCTATCTATCTATCTGTCACTGACTGCCCATCTTTCTACCTTTCTGTCCCGCTTGTCTGTCTGACTGTCTGTCTGTTTATGTGTCTATCTATCTCATCTATATGTGCATGTCTGTCTGTCTGTCTGTCTACCTCTTTGTCCACCTTACCTACGTGTTTGCCTATCTGTCTATCTATCTCATCCACGTGTGCATGTCTGTCTTTCTGTCTGTCTGTCTTTCTGTCTACCTCTTTGTCCACCTTACCTATGTGTTTGCCTATCTGTCTATCTATCTCATCTATGTGTGCATGTCTGTCTGTCCGTCTGTCTACCTTTTTGTCCAACTTACCTATGTGTTTGTCTATCTGCCTATCTATCTCATCTATGTGTGCATGTCTGTCTGTCTGTCTGTCTGTCTGTCTGTCTACCTCTTTGTCCACCTTACCTATGTGTTTGTCTATCTGTCTATCTATCTCATCTATGTGTGCATGTTTGTCTGTCTGTCTGTCTACCACTTTTTCCACCTTACCTATGTGTTTGTCTGCTTGTCTATCTATCTCATCTATGTGTGCATGTCTGTCTGTCTGTCTGTCTATCAATCTATCTATCTATCTATCTATCTGTCACTGACTGCCCATCTTTCTACCTTTCTGTCCCTCTTGTCTGTCTGACTGTCTGTCTGTTTATCTGTCTATCTATCTCATCTATGTGTGCATGTCTGTCTGTCTGTCTGTCTACCTCTTTGTCCACCTTACCTATGTGTTTGCCTATCTATCTATCTATCTTATCTATGTGTGCATGTCTGTCTATCTGTCTGTCTACCTCTTTGTCCACCTTACCTATGTGTTTGTCTCTCTGTCTTTCTATCTCATCTATGTGTGCATGTCTGTATGTCTGTCTGTCTACCTCTTTGTCCACCTTACCTATGTGTTTGCCTATCTGTCTATCTATCTCATCTATGTGTGCATGTCTGTCTGTCCGTCTGTCTACCTCTTTGTCCAACTTACCTAAGTGTTTCTCTATCTGTCTATCTATCTCATCTATGTGTGCATGTCTGTCTGTCTGTCTGTCTGTCTGTCTGTCTGTCTACCTCTTTGTCCACCTTACCTATGTGTTTGTCTATCTGTCTATCTATCTCATCTATGTGTGCATGTCTGTCTGTCTGTCTGTCTACCTCTTTGTCCACCTTACCTATGTGTTTGCCTATCTGTCTATCTATCTCATCTATGTGTGCATGTCTGTCTGTCTGTCTGTCTACCACTTTGTCCACCTTACATATGTGTTTCCCTATCTGTCTATCTATCTCATCTATGTGTGCATGTCTTTCTGTCTGTCTGTCTACCACATTGTTCCCCTTACCTATGTGTTTGCCTATCTGTCTATCTATCTCATCTATGTGTGCATGTCTGTCTGTCTGTCTGTCTCCCACTTTGTCCACCTTACCTATATGTTCGCCTATCTGTCTATCTATCTCATCTATGTGTGCATGTCTGTCTGTCTGTCTGTCTACCACTTTGTCCACCTTACCTATGTGTTTGTCTATCTGTCTATCTATCTCATCTATGTGTGCCTGTCTGTCTGTCTGTCAATCTACCTCTTTGTCTACCTTACCTATGTGTTTGTATATCTGTCTATCTATCTCATCTATGTGTGCATGTCTGTCTGTCTGTCTACCACTTTGTCCCCCTTACCTATGTGTTCGCCTATCTGTCTATCTATCTCATCTATGTGTGCATGTCTTTCTGTCTGTCTGTTTACCACTTTGTTCCCCTTACCTATGTGTTTGCCTATCTGTCTATCTATCTCATCTATGTGTGCATGTCTGTCTGTCTGTCAGTCTACCTCTTTGTCTACCTTACCTATGTGTTTGTATATCTGTCTATCTATCTCATCTATGTGTGCATGTCTGTCTGTCTTTCTACCACTTTGTCCCCCTTACCTATGTGTTTGCCTATCTGTCTATCTATCTCATCTATGTGTGCATGTCTGTCTGTCTGTCTGTCTGTCTGTCTGTCTACCTCTTTGTCCACCTTACCTATGTGTTTGCCTATCTGTCTATCTATCTCATCTATGTGTGCATGTCTGTCTGTCTGTCTGTCTACGTCTTTGTCCACCTTACCTATGTGTTTGTCTATCTGTCTGTCTATCTTATCTATGTGTGCATGTCTGTCTGTCTGTCTGTCTGTCTGTCTGTCTGTCTGTCTACCTCTTTGTCCACCTTACCTATGTGTTTGCCTATCTGTCTATCTATCTCATGTATGTGTGCATGTCTATCTGTCTGTCTGTCTACCTCTTTGTCCACCTTACCTATGTGTTTGTCTATCTGTCTATCTATCTCATCTATGTGTGCATGTCTGTCTGTCTGTCTGTCTACCTCTTTATCCACCTTACCTATGTGTTTGCCTATCTGTCTATCTATCTCATCTATGTGTGCATGTCTGTCTGTCTGTCTGTCTACCACTTTGTCCACCTTACCTATGTGTTTGCCTATCTGTCTATCTATCTCATCTATGTGTGCATGTCTTTCTGTCTGTCTGTCTACCACTTTGTTCCCCTTACCTATGTGTTTGCCTATCTCTCTATCTATCTCATCTATGTGTGCATGTCTGTCTGCCTGTCTGTCTACCTCTTTGTCCACCTTACCTATTTGGTTGCCTATCTGTCTATCTATCTTATCTATGTGTGCATGTCAGTCTATCTGTCTGTCTACCTCTTTGTCCACCTTACCTATGTGTTTGTCTCTCTGTCTATCTATCTCATCTATGTGTGCATGTCTGTCTGTCTGTCTGTCTACCTCTTTGTCCACCTTACCTATGTGTTTGCCTATCTGTCTATCTATCTCATCTTTGTGTGCATGTCTGTCTGTCCGTCTGTCTACCTCTTTGTCCAACTTACCTAAGTGTTTGTATATCTGTTTATCTATCTCATCTATGTGTGCATGTCTGTCTGTCTGTCTGTCTGTCTGTCTACCTCTTTGTCCACCTTACCTATGTGTTTGCCTATCTGTCTATCTATCTCATCTATGTGTGCATGTCTATCTTTCTGTCTGTCTACCTCTTTGTCCACATTACCTATGTGTTTGTCTATCTGTCTATCTATCTCATCTATGTGTGCATGTCTGTCTGTCTGTCTGTCTACCTCTTTGTCCACCTTACCTATGTGTTTGCCTATCTGTCTATCTATCTCATCTATGTGTGAATGTCTGTCTGTCTGTCTGTCTACCACTTTGTTCCCCTTACCTATGTGTTTGCCTATCTCTCTATCTATCTCATCTATGTGTGCATGTCTGTCTGTCTGTCTGTCTCCCACTTTGTCCACCTTACCTATGTGTTTGCCTATCTGTCTATCTATCTCATCTATGTGTGCATGTCTGTCTGTCTGTCTGTCTACCACTTTGTCCACCTTACCTATGTGTTTGTCTATCTGTCTATCTATCTCATCTATGTGTGCATGTCTGTCTGTCTATCAGTCTACCTCTTTGTCTACCTTACCTATGTGTTTGTCTATCTGTCTATCTATCTCATCTATGTGTGCATGTCTGTCTGTCTGTCTACCACTTTGTCCCCCTTACCTATGTGTTCGCCTATCTGTCTATCTATCTCATCTATGTGTGCATGTCTTTCTGTCTGTCTGTTTACCACTTTGTTCCCCTTACCTATGTGTTTGCCTATCTGTCTATCTATCTCATCTATGTGTGCATGTCTGTCTGTCTGTCAGTCTACCTCTTTGTCTACCTTACCTATGTGTTTGTATATCTGTCTATCTATCTCATCTATGTGTGCATGTCTGTCTGTCTGTCTACCACTTTGTCCCCCTTACCTATGTGTTTGCCTATCTGTCTATCTATCTCATCTATGTGTGCATGTCTGTCTTTCTGGCTATCTGTCTTTCTGTCTACCACTTTGTCCCCCTTACCTATTTGTTTGCCTATCTGTCTATCTGTCTCATCTATGTGTGCGTGTATGTCTGTTCTTCTGTCTACCACTTTGTCCCCCTTACCTATGTGTTTGCCTATATGCCTATCTATCTCATCTATGTGTGCATGTCTGTCTGTCTGTCTGTCTGTCTGTCTGTCTACCACTTTGTCCACCTTACCTATGTGTTTGTCTATCTGTCTATCTATCTCATCTATGTGTGCATGTCTGTCTGTCTGTCTGTCTACCACTTTGTTCCCCTTAGTTATGTGTTTGCCTATATGTCTATCTATCTCATCTATGTTTGCATGTCTGTCTGTCTGTCTGGCTGTCTGTCTGTCTACCACTTTGTCCACCTTACCTATGTTTGTCTATCTTTCTATCTATCTCATCTATATGTGCCTGTCTGTCTGTCTGTCTGTCTACCACTTTGTCCACCTTACCTATGTGTTTGTCTATCTATCTATCTATCTCATCTATGTGTGCATGTCTGTCTGTCTGTCTGTCTGTCTGTCTGTCTGTCTGTCTACCACTTTGTCCACCTTACCTATTTGTTTGCCTGTCTGTCTATCTATCTCATCTATGTGTGCATGTCTTTCTGTCTGTCTGTCTACCACTTTGTTCCCCTTACCTATGTGTTTGCCTATCTCTCTATCTATCTCATCTATGTGTGCATGTCTGTCTGTCTGTCTGTCTCCCACTTTGTCCACCTTACCTATGTGTTTGCCTATCTGTCTATCTATCTCATCTATGTGTGCATGTCTGTCTGTCTGTCTGTCTACCACTTTGTCCACCTTACCTATGTGTTTGTCTATCTGTCTATCTATCTCATCTATGTGTGCATGTCTGTCTGTCTGTCAGTCCACCTCTTTGTCTACCTTACCTATGTGTTTGTCTATCTGTCTATCTATCTCATCTATGTGTGCATGTCTTTCTGTCTGTCTATCTACCACTTTGTTCCCCTTACCTATGTGTTTGCCTATCTCTCTATCTATCTCATCTATGTGTCCATGTCTGTCTGTCTGTCTGTCTCCCACTTTGTCCACCTTACCTATGTGTTTGCCTATCTGTCTATCTATCTCATCTATGTGTGCATGTCTGTCTGTCTGTCTGTCTACCACTTTTTCCACCTTACCTATGTGTTTGTCTATCTGTCTATCTATCTCATCTATGTGTGCATGTCTGTCTGTCTGTCAGTCTACCTCTTTGTCTACCTTACCTATGTGTTTGTATATCTGTCTATCTATCTCATCTATGTATGCATGTCTGTCTGTCTGTCTACCACTTTGTCCCCCTTACCTATGTGTTCGCCTATCTGTCTATCTATCTCATCTATGTGTGCATGTCTTTCTGTCTGTCTGTTTACCACTTTGTTCCCCTTACCTATGTGTTTGCCTATCTGTCTATCTATCTCATCTATGTGTGCATGTCTGTCTGTCTGTCAGTCTACCTCTTTGTCTACCTTACCTATGTGTTTGTATATCTGTCTATCTATCTCATCTATGTGTGCATGTCTGTCTGTCTTTCTACCACTTTGTCCCCCTTACCTATGTGTTTGCCTATCTGTCTATCTATCTCATATATGTGTGCATGTCTGTCTGTCTGTCTGTCTGTCTGTCTGTCTACCTCTTTGTCCACCTTACCTATGCGTTTGCCTATCTGTCTATCTATCTCATCTATGTGTGCATGTCTGTCTGTCTGTCTGTCTACCTCTTTGTCCACCTTACCTATGTGTTTGTCTATCTGTCTGTCTATCTTATCTATGTGTGCATGTCTGTCTGTCTGTCTGTCTGTCTGTCTGTCTGTCTGTCTGTCTACCTCTTTGTCCACCTTACCTATGTGTTTGTCTATCTGTCTATCTATCTCATCTATGTGTGCATGTCTGTCTGTCTGTCTGTCTACCTCTTTGTCCACCTTACCTATGTGTTTGCCTATCTGTCTATCTATCTCATCTATGTGTGCATGTCTGTCTGTCTGTCTGTCTACCACTTTGTCCACCTTACCTATGTGTTTGCCTATCTGTCTATCTATCTCATCTATGTGTGCATGTCTTTCTGTCTGTCTGTCTACCACTTTGTTCCCCTTACCTATGTGTTTGCCTATCTCTCTATCTATCTCATCTATGTGTGCATGTCTGTCTGTCTGTATGTCTACCTCTTTGTCCACCTTACCTATTTGGTTGCCTATCTGTCTATCTATCTTATCTATGTGTGCATGTCTGTCTATCTGACTGTCTACCACTTTGTCCACCTTACCTATGTGTTTGCCTGTCTGTCTATCTATCTCATCTATGTGTGCATGTCTGTCTGTCTGTCTGTCTACCACTTTGTCCACCTTACCTATGTGTTTGCCTATCTGTCTATCTATCTCATCTATGTGTGCATGTCTTTCTGTCTGTCTGTCTACCACTTTGTTCCCCTTACCTATGTGTTTGCCTATCTCTCTATCTATCTCATCTATGTGTGCATGTCTGTCTGTCTGTATGTCTACCTCTTTGTCCACCTTACCTATTTGGTTGCCTATCTGTCTATCTATCTTATCTATGTGTGCATGTCTGTCTATCTGTCTGTCTACCTCTTTGTCCACCTTACCTATGTGTTTGTCTCTCTGTCTATCTATCTCATCTATGTGTGCATGTCTGTCTGTCTGTCTGTCTACCTCTTTGTCCACCTTACCTATGTGTTTGCCTATCTGTCTATCTATCTCATCTTTGTGTGCATGTCTGTCTGTCCGTCTGTCTACCTCTTTGTCCAACTTACCTAAGTGTTTGTCTATCTGTCTATCTATCTCATCTATGTGTGCATGTCTGTCTGTCTGTCTGTCTGTCTGTCTACCTCTTTGTCCACCTTACCTATGTGTTTGCCTATCTGTCTATCTATCTCATCTATGTGTGCATGTCTATCTTTCTGTCTGTCTACCTCTTTGTCCACATTACCTATGTGTTTGTCTATCTGTCTATCTATCTCATCTATGTGTGCATGTCTGTCTGTCTGTCTGTCTACCTCTTTGTCCACCTTACCTATGTGTTTGCCTATCTGTCTATCTATCTCATCTATGTGTGAATGTCTGTCTGTCTGTCTGTCTACCACTTTGTCCACCTTACCTATGTGTTTGCCTATCTGTCTATCTATCTCATCTATGTGTGCATGTCTTTCTGTCTCTCTGTCTACCACTTTGTTCCCCTTACCTATGTGTTTGCCTATCTCTCTATCTATCTCATCTATGTGTGCATGTCTGTCTGTCTGTCTGTCTCCCACTTTGTCCACCTTACCTATGTGTTTGCCTATCTGTCTATCTATCTCATCTATGTGTGCATGTCTGTCTGTCTGTCTGTCTACCACTTTGTCCACCTTACCTATGTGTTTGTCTATCTGTCTATCTATCTCATCTATGTGTGCATGTCTGTCTGTCTATCAGTCTACCTCTTTGTCTACCTTACCTATGTGTTTGTCTATCTGTCTATCTATCTCATCTATGTGTGCATGTCTGTCTGTCTGTCTACCACTTTGTCCCCCTTACCTATGTGTTCGCCTATCTGTCTATCTATCTCATCTATGTGTGCATGTCTTTCTGTCTGTCTGTTTACCACTTTGTTCCCCTTACCTATGTGTTTGCCTATCTGTCTATCTATCTCATCTATGTGTGCATGTCTGTCTGTCTGTCAGTCTACCTCTTTGTCTACCTTACCTATGTGTTTGTATATCTGTCTATCTATCTCATCTATGTGTGCTTGTCTGTCTGTCTGTCTACCACTTTGTCCCCCTTACCTATGTGTTTGCCTATCTGTCTATCTATCTCATCTATGTGTGCATGTCTGTCTTTCTGGCTATCTGTCTTTCTGTCTACCACTTTGTCCCCCTTACCTATTTGTTTGCCTATCTGTCTATCTATCTCATCTATGTGTGCATGTATGTCTGTTCTTCTGTCTACCACTTTGTCCCCCTTACCTATGTGTTTGCCTATATGCCTATCTATCTCATCTATGTGTGCATGTCTGTCTGTCTGTCTGTCTGTCTGTCTGTCTACCACTTTGTCCACCTTACCTATGTGTTTGTCTATCTGTCTATCTATCTCATCTATGTGTGCATGTCTGTCTGTCTGTCTGTCTACCACTTTGTTCCCCTTAGTTATGTGTTTGCCTATATGTCTATCTATCTCATCTATGTTTGCATGTCTGTCTGTCTGTCTGTCTGTCTGTCTGTCTACCACTTTGTCCACCTTACCTATGTGTTTGTCTTTCTTTCTATCTATCTCATCTATATGTGCATGTCTGTCTGTCTGTCTGTCTACCACTTTGTCCACCTAACCTATGTGTTTGTCTATCTGTCTATCTATCTCATCTATGTGTGCATGTCTGTCTGTCTGTCTGTCTGTCTGTCTGTCTGTCTGTCTACCACTTTGTCCACCTTACCTATTTGTTTCCCTGTCTGTCTATCTATCTCATCTATGTGTGCATGTCTTTCTGTCTGTCTGTCTACCACTTTGTTCCCCTTACCTATGTGTTTGCCTATCTCTCTATCTATCTCATCTATGTGTGCATGTCTGTCTGTCTGTCTGTCTCCCACTTTGTCCACCTTACCTATGTGTTTGCCTATCTGTCTATCTATCTCATCTATGTGTGCATGTCTGTCTGTCTGTCTGTCTACCACTTTGTCCACCTTACCTATGTGTTTGTCTATCTGTCTATCTATCTTATCTATGTGTGCATGTCTGTCTGTCTGTCAGTCCACCTCTTTGTCTACCTTACCTATGTGTTTGTCTATCTGTCTATCTATCTCATCTATGTGTGCATGTCTTTCTGTCTGTCTATCTACCACTTTGTTCCCCTTACCTATGTGTTTGCCTATCTCTCTATCTATCTCATCTATGTGTCCATGTCTGTCTGTCTGTCTGTCTCCCACTTTGTCCACCTTACCTATGTGTTTGCCTATCTGTCTATCTATCTCATCTATGTGTGCATGTCTGTCTGTCTGTCTGTCTACCACTTTGTCCACCTTACCTATGTGTTTGTCTATCTGTCTATCTATCTCATCTATGTGTGCATGTCTGTCTGTCTGTCAGTCTACCTCTTTGTCTACCTTACCTATGTGTTTGTCTATCTGTCTATCTATCTCATCTATGTGTGCATGTCTGTCTGTCTGCCTACCACTTTGTCCCCCTTACCTATGTGTTCGCCTATCTGTCTATCTATCTCATCTATGTGTGCATGTCTTTCTGTCTGTCTGTTTACAACTTTGTTCCCCTTACCTATGTGTTTGCCTATCTGTCTATCTATCTCATCTATGTGTGCATGTCTGTCTTTCTGGCTGTCTGTCTGTCTGTCTACCACTTTGTCCCCCTTACCTATTTGTTTCCCTATCTGTCTATCTATCTCATCTATGTGTGCATGTCTGTCTGTTCTTCTGTCTACCACTTTGTCCCCCTTACCTATGTGTTTGCCTATATGTCTATCTATCTCATCTATGTGTGCATGTCTGTCTGTCTGTCTGTCTGTCTGTCTGTCTACCACTTTGTCCACCTTACCTATGTGTTTGTCTATCTGTCTATCTATCTCATCTATGTGTGCATGTCTGTCTGTCTGTTTTTCTGTCTGTCTGTCTACCACTTTGTTCACCTTACCTATGTGTTTGCCTATCTGTCTATCTATCTCATCTATGTGTGCATGTCTGTCTGTCTGTCTCTCTGTCTGTCTGTCTACCACTTTGTCCACCTTACCTATGTGTTTGTCTATCTGTCTATCTATCTAATCTATGTGTGCATGTCTGTCTGTCTGTCTGTCTACCACTTTGTCCACCTTACCTATGTGTTTGTCTATCTGTCTATCTATCTCATCTATGTGTGCATGTCTGTCGTCTGTCTGTCTATCAATCTATCTATCTATCTATCTATCTATCTGTCACTGACTGCCCATCTTTCTACCTTTCTGTCCCGCTTGTCTGTCTGACTGTCTGTCTGTTTATGTGTCTATCTATCTCATCTATGTGTGCATGTCTGTCTGTCTGTCTGTCTACCTCTTTGTCCACCTTACCTATGTGTTTGCCTATCTGTCTATCTATCTCATCTACGTGTGCATGTCTGTCTTTCTGTCTGTCTGTCTTTCTGTCTACCTCTTTGTCCACCTTACCTATGTGTTTGCCTATCTGTCTATCTATCTCATCTATGTGTGCATGTCTGTCTGTCCGTCTGTCTACCTCTTTGTCCAACTTACCTATGTGTTTGTCTATCTGTCTATCTATCTCATCTATGTGTGCATGTCTGTCTGTCTGTCTGTCTGTCTGTCTGTCTACCTCTTTGTCCACCTTACCTATGTGTTTGTCTATCTGTCTATCTATCTCATCTATGTGTGCATGTTTGTCTGTCCGTCTGTCTACCTCTTTGTCCAACTTACCTAAGTGTTTCTCTATCTGTCTATCTATCTCATCTATGTGTGCATGTCTGTCTGTCTGTCTGTCTGTCTGTCTGTCTACCTCTTTGTCCACCTTACCTATGTGTTTGTCTATCTGTCTATCTATCTCATCTATGTGTGCATGTCTGTCTGTCTGTCTGTCTACCTCTTTGTCCACCTTACCTATGTGTTTGCCTATCTGTCTATCTATCTCATCTATGTGTGCATGTCTGTCTGTCTGTCTGTCTACCACTTTGTCCACCTTACCTATGTGTTTGCCTATCTGTCTATCTATCTCATCTATGTGTGCATGTCTTTCTGTCTGTCTGTCTACCACATTGTTCCCCTTACCTATGTGTTTGCCTATCTGTCTATCTATCTCATCTATGTGTGCATGTCTGTCTGTCTGTCTGTCTCCCACTTTGTCCACCTTACCTATGTGTTTGCCTATCTGTCTATCTATCTCATCTATGTGTGCATGTCTGTCTGTCTGTCTGTCTACCACTTTGTCCACCTTACCTATGTGTTTGTCTATCTGTCTATCTATCTCATCTATGTGTGCATGTCTGTCTGTCTGTCAGTCTACCTCTTTGTCTACCTTACCTATGTGTTTATATATCTGTCTATCTATCTCATCTATGTGTGCATGTCTGTCTGTCTGTCTACCACTTTGTCCCCCTTACCTATGTGTTCGCCTATCTGTCTATCTATCTCATCTATGTGTGCATGTCTTTCTGTCTGTCTGTTTACCACTTTGTTCCCCTTACCTATGTGTTTGCCTATCTGTCTATCTATCTCATCTATGTGTGCATGTCTGTCTGTCTGTCAGTCTACCTCATTGTCTACCTTACCTATGTGTTTGTATATCTGTCTATCTATCTCATCTATTTGTGCATGTCTGTCTGTCTTTCTACCACTTTGTCCCCCTTACCTATGTGTTTGCCTATCTGTCTATCTATCTCATCTATGTGTGCATGTCTGTCTTTCTGGCTGTCTGTCTGTCTGTCTACCACTTTGTCCAACTTACCTATTTGTTTGCCTATCTGTCTATCTATCTCATCTATGTGTGCATATCTGTCTGTTCTTCTGTCTACCACTTTGTCCCCCTTACCTATGTGTTTGCCTATCTGTCTATCTATCTCATCTTTGTGTGTATGTCTGTCTGTCTGTCTGTCTGTCTGTCTGTCTACCACTTTGTCCACCTTACCTATGTGTTTGTCTATCTGTCTATCTATCTCATCTATGTGTGCATGTCTGTCTGTCTGTCTGTCTATCAATCTATCTATCTATCTATCTATCTGTCATTGACTGCCCATCTTTCTACCTTTCTGTCCTGCTTGTCTGTCTGACTGTCTGTCTGTTTATGTGTCTATCTATCTCATCTATGTGTGCATGTCTGTCTGTCTGTCTGTCTACCTCTTTGTCCACCTTACCTATGTGTTTGCCTATCTGTCTATCTATCTCATCTATGTGTGCATGTCTGTCTGTCTGTCTGTCTGTCTGTCTACCTCTTTGTCCACCTTACCTATGTGTTTGCCTATCTGTCTATCTATCTCATCTATGTGTGCATGTCTGTCTGTCCGTCTATCTACCTCTTTGTCCAAATTACCTATGTGTTTGTCTATCTGTCTATCTATCTCATCTATGTGTGCATGTCTGTCTGTCTGTCTGTCTGTCTGTCTGTCTACCTCTTTGTCCACCTTACCTATGTGTTTGCCTATCTGTCTATCTATCTCATCTATGTGTGCATGTCTGTCTGTCTGTCTGTCTACCTCTTTGTCCACCTTACCTATGTGTTTGTCTATCTGTCTGTCTATCTTATCTATGTGTGCATGTGTGTCTGTCTGTCTGTCTGTCTGTCTGTCTGTCTGTCTGTCTACCTCTTTGTCCACCTTACCTATGTGTTTGCCTATCTGTCTATCTATCTCATCTATGTGTGCATGTCTATCTGTCTGTCTGTCTACCTCTTTGTCCACCTTACCTATGTGTTTGTCTATCTGTCTATCTATCTCATCTATGTGTGCATGTCTGTCTGTCTGTCTGTCTACCTCTTTGTCCACCTTACCTATGTGTTTGCCTATCTGTCTATCTATCTCATCTATGTGTGCATGTCTGTCTGTCTGTCTGTCTACCACTTTGTCCACCTTACCTATGTGTTTGCCTATCTGTCTATCTATCTCATCTATGTGTGCATGTCTTTCTGTCTGTCTGTCTACCACTTTGTTCCCCTTACCTATGTGTTTGCCTATCTCTCTATCTATCTCATCTATGTGTGCATGTCTGTCTGTCTGTCTGTCTACCTCTTTGTCCACCTTACCTATTTGGTTGCCTATCTGTCTGTCTATCTTATCTATGTGTGCATGTCTGTCTATCTGTCTGTCTACCTCTTTGTCCACATTACCTATGTGTTTGTCTCTCTGTCTATCTATCTCATCTATGTGTGTATGTCTGTCTATCTGTCTGTCTACCTCTTTGTCCACCTTACCTATGTGTTTGCCTATCTGTCTATCTATCTCATCTATGTGTGCATGTCTGTCTGTCCGTCTGTCTACCTCTTTGTCCAACTTACCTAAGTGTTTGTCTATCTGTCTATCTATCTCATCTATGTGTGCATGTCTGTCTGTCTGTCTGTCTGTCTGTCTACCTCTTTGTCCACCTTACCTATGTGTTTGCCTATCTGTCTATCTATCTCATCTATGTGTGCATGTCTATCTTTCTGTCTGTCTACCTCTTTGTCCACATTACCTATGTGTTTGTCTATCTGTCTATCTATCTCATCTATGTGTGAATGTCTGTCTGTCTGTCTGTCTACCACTTTGTCCACCTTACCTATGTGTTTGCCTATCTGTCTATCTATCTCATCTATGTGTGCATGTCTTTCTGTCTCTCTGTCTACCACTTTGTTCCCCTTACCTATGTGTTTGCCTATCTCTCTATCTATCTCATCTATGTGTGCATGTCTTTCTGTCTGTCTATCTACCACTTTGTTCCCCTTACCTATGTGTTTGCCTATCTCTCTATCTATCTCATCTATGTGTGCATGTCTGTCTGTCTGTCTGTCTCCCACTTTGTCCACCTTACCTATGTGTTTGCCTATCTGTCTATCTATCTCATCTATGTGTGCATGTCTGTCTGTCTGTCTGTCTACCACTTTGTCCACCTTACCTATGTGTTTGTCTATCTGTCTATCTGTCTCATCTATGTGTGCATGTCTGTCTGTCTGTCAGTCTACCTCTTTGTCTACCTTACCTATGTGTTTGTCTATCTGTCTATCTATCTCATCTATGTGTGCATGTCTGTCTGTCTGCCTACCACTTTGTCCCCCTTACCTATGTGTTCGCCTATCTGTCTATCTATCTCATCTATGTGTGCATGTCTTTCTGTCTGTCTGTTTACAACTTTGTTCCCCTTATCTATGTGTTTGCCTATCTGTCTATCTATCTCATCTATGTGTGCATGTCTGTCTTTCTGGCTGTCTGTCTGTCTGTCTACCACTTTGTCCCCCTTACCTATTTGTTTCCCTATCTGTCTATCTATCTCATCTATGTGTGCAAGTCTGTCTGTTCTTCTGTCTACCACTTTGTCCCCCTTACCTATGTGTTTGCCTATATGTCTATCTATCTCATCTATGTGTGCATGTCTGTCTGTCTGTCTGTCTGTCTGTCTGTCTACCACTTTGTCCACCTTACCTATGTGTTTGTCTCTCTGTCTATCTATCTCATCTATGTGTGCATGTCTGTCTGTCTGTTTTTCTGTCTGTCTGTCTACCACTTTGTTCACCTTACCTATGTGTTTGCCTATCTGTCTATCTATCTCATCTATGTGTGCATGTCTGTCTGTCTGTCTCTCTGTCTGTCTGTCTACCACTTTGTCCACATTACCTATGTGTTTGTCTATCTGTCTATCTATCTAATCTATGTGTGCATGTCTGTCTGTCTGTCTGTCTACCACTTTGTCCACCTTACCTATGTGTTTGTCTATCTGTCTATCTATCTCATCTATGTGTGCATGTCTGTCGTCTGTATGTCTATCAATCTATCTATCTATCTATCTATCTATCTGTCACTGACTGCCCATCTTTCTACCTTTCTGTCCCGCTTGTCTGTCTGACTGTCTGTCTGTCTTTGTGTCTATCTATCTCATCTATGTGTGCATGTCTGTCTGTCTGTCTGTCTACCTCTTTGTCCACCTTACCTATGTGTTTGCCTATCTGTCTATCTATCTCATCTACGTGTGCATGTCTGTCTTTCTGTCTGTCTGTCTTTCTGTCTACCTCTTTGTCCACCTTACTTATGTGTTTGCCTATCTGTCTATCTATCTCATCTATGTGTGCATGTCTGTCTGTCCGTCTGTCTACCTCTTTGTCCAACTTACCTATGTGTTTGTCTATCTGTCTATCTATCTCATCTATGTGTGCATGTCTGTCTGTCTGTCTGTCTGTCTGTCTGTCTACCTCTTTGTCCACCTTACCTATGTGTTTGCCTATCTGTCTATCTATCTCATCTATGTGTGCATGTCTGTCTGTCTGTCTGTCTACGTCTTTGTCCACCTTACCTATGTGTTTGTCTATCTGTCTGTCTATCTCATCTATGTGTACATGTCTGTCTGTCTGTCTGTCTGTCTGTCTGTCTACCTCTTTGTCCACCTTACCTATGTGTTTGCCTATCTGTCTATCTATCTCATCTATGTGTGCATGTCTGTCTGTCTGTCTGTCTACCACTTTGTCCACCTTACCTATGTGTTTGCCTATCTGTCTATCTATCTCATCTATGTGTGCATGTCTTTCTGTCTGTCTGTCTACCACTTTGTTCCCCTTACCTATGTGTTTGCCTATCTCTCTATCTATCTCATCTATGTGTGCATGTCTGTCTGTCTGTCTGTCTACCACTTTGTCCACCTTACCTATGTGTTTCTCTATCTGTCTATCTATCTCATCTATGTGTGCATGTCTGTCTGTCTGTCTGTCTACCACTTTGTCCACCTTACCTATGTGTTTGTCTATCTGTCTATCTATCTCATCTATGTGTGCATGTCTGTCTGTCTGTCAGTCTACCTCTTTGTCTACCTTACCTATGTGTTTGTATATCTGTCTATCTATCTCATTTATGTGTGCATGTCTTTCTGTCTGTCTACCACTTTGTCCCCCTTACCTATGTGTTCGCCTATCTGTCTATCTATCTCATCTATGTGTGCATGTCTGTCTTTCTGGCTGTCTGTCTGTCTGTCTACCACTTTGTCCACCTTACCTATGTGTTTGCCTATCTGTCTATCTATCTCATCTATGTGTGCATGTCTGTCTGTCTGTCTGTCTGTCTGTCTGTCTACCACTTTGTCCACCTTACTTATGTGTTTGCCTATTTGTCTATCTATCTCATCTATGTGTGCATGTCTGTCTGTCTGTCTGTCTGTCTGACTGTCTACCACTTTGTCCACCTTACCTATGTGTTTGTCTATCTGTCTATCTATCTCATCTATGTGTGCATGTTTGTCTGTCTGTCTGTCTACCACTTTTTCCACCTTACCTATGTGTTTGTCTACTTGTCTACCTATCTCATCTATGTGTGCATGTCTGTCTGTCTGTCTGTCTATCAATCTATCTATCTATCTATCTATCTTTCACTGACTGCCCATCTTTCTACCTTTCTGTCCCTCTTGTCTGTCTGACTGTCTGTCTGTTTATCTGTCTATCTATCTCATCTGTGTGTGCATGTCTGTCTGTCTGTCTGTCTACCTCTTTGTCCACCTTACCTATGTGTTTGCCTATCTGTCTATCTATCTTATCAATGTGTGCATGTCTGTCTATCTGTCTGTCTACCTCTTTGTCCACCTTACCTATGTATTTGTCTCTCTGTCTATCTATCTCATCTATGTGTGCATGTCTGTATGTCTGTCTGTCTACCTCTTTATCCACCTTACCTATGTGTTGGTCTATCTGTCTACCTATCTCATCAATGTGTGCATGTCTGTCTGTCTGTCTGTCTACCTCTTTGACCACCTTACCTATGTGTTTGTCTATCTGTCTATCTATTTCATCTATGTGTGCATGTCTGTCTGGCTGTCTGTCTATCAATCTATCTATCTATCTATCTATCTGTCACTGACTGCCAATCTTTCTACCTTTCTGTCCCGCTTGTCTGTCTGACTGTCTGGCTGTTTATGTGTCTATCTATCTCATCTATGTGTGCATGTCTGTCTGTCTGTCTGTCTACCTCTTTGTCCACCTTACCTATGTGTTTGCCTATCTGTCTATATATCTCATCTATGTGTGCATGTATGTCTGTCTATCTGTCTGTCTGTCTACCTCTTTGTACACCTTACCTGTGTGTTTGCCTATCTGTCTATCTATCTCATCTATGTGTGCTTGTCTATCTGTGCGTCTTTCTACCTCTTTGTCCACCTTACCTATGTGTTTGTCTATCTGTCTATCTCTCTCATCTATGTGTGCATGTCTGTCTGTCTGTCTGTCTACCTCTTCGTCCACCTTACCTATGTGTTTGTCTATCTGTCTATCTATCTCATCTATGTGTGCATGTCTGTCTGTCTGTGTGTCTACCTCTTTGTCCCCTTTACCTATGTATTTGCCTATCTGTCTATCTATCTCATCTATGTCTGCATGTCTGTCTGTCTGTCTGTCTACCTCTTTGTCCCCCTTACCTATGTGTTTGCCTATCTGTCTATCTATCTCATCTATGTGTGAATGTCTGTCTGTCTGTCTGTCTAGCTCTTTGTCCACCTTACCTATGTGTTTGTCTATCTATCTATCTTTCTCATCTATGTGTGCATGTCTGTCCGTCTGTCTGTCTGTCTACCACTTTCTCCCCCTTACCTATGTGTTTGTCTATCTATCTATCTATCTCATCTATGTGTGCATGTCTGTCTGTCTGTCTGTTTATCTATCTCATCTATGTGTGCATGTCTGTCTGTCTGTCTGTCTACCTCTTTGTCCACCTTACCTATGTGTTTGTCTATCTATCTATCTATCTCATCTATGTGTGCATGTCTGTCTGTCTGTCTACCTCTTTGTCCACCTTACCTATGTGTTTGCCTAACTGTCTATATATCTCATCTATGTGTGCATGTCTGTCTGTCTGTCTACCACTTTGTCCCCCTTACCTATGTGTTTTTCTATCTGTCTATCTATCTCATCTATGTGTGCATGTCTGTCTTTCTGTCTGTCTGTCTATCTATCTCATCTATATGTGTATGTCTGTCTTTCTGTCTGTCTGTCTATCTATCTCATTTATGTGTGTATGTCTGCCTTTCTGTCTGTCTGTCTATCTATCTCATCTATGTGTGTATGTCTGTCTGTATGTCTGTCTGTCTGTCTATCTATCTCATCTATGTGTGCATGTCTGTATGTCTGTCTACCTCTTTGTCCACCTTACCCATGTGTTTGCCTATCTGTCTATCTATCTCATCTATGTGTGCATGTCTGTCTGTCTGTCTGTCTGTCTACCACTTTGTTGCCCTTACCTATGTGTTTGTCTATCTATCTATCTATCTCATATTTGTGTGCATGTCTATCTGTCTGTCTGTCTATCTATCTCATCTATGTGTGCATGTCTGTCTTTCTGTCTGTCTATCTGTTTGTCCACCTTACCTATGTGCTTGTCTATCTATCTATCTATCTCATCTATGTGTGCATGTCTGTCTGTCTGTCTGTCTGTCTACCTCTTTGTCCACCTTACCATATGTGTTTACCTATCTGTCTATCTATCTCATCTATGCGTTCATGTCTGTCTGTCTGTCTACCACTTTGTGCCCCTTACCTATGTGTTTTTCTATCTGTCTATCTATCTCATCTATGTGTGCATGTCTGTCTTTCTGTCTGTCTGTCTATCTATCTCATCTATGTGTGTATGTCTGTCTTTTTGTCTGTCTGTCCATCTATATCATCTATGTGTGTATGTCTGTCTTTCTTTCTGTCTGTCTATCTATCTCATCTATGTGTGTATGTCTGTCTGTCTGTCTGTCTATCTATCTATCTCATCTATGTGTGCATATCTGTCTGTCTGTCTACCTCTTTGTCCACCTTACCTATGTGTTTGCCTATCTGTCTATCTATCTCATCTATGTGTGCATGTCTGTCTGTCTGTCTACCTCTTTGTCCACCTTACCTATGTGTTTGCCTATCTCTCTATCTATCTCATCTATGTGTGCATGTCTGTCTGTCTGTCTGTCTCCCACTTTGTCCACCTTACCTATGTGTTTGCCTATCTGTCTATCTATCTCATCTATGTGTGCATGTCTGTCTGTCTGTCTGTCTACCACTTTTTCCACCTTACCTATGTGTTTGTCTATCTGTCTATCTATCTCATCTATGTGTGCATGTCTGTCTGTCTGTCAGTCTACCTCTTTGTCTACCTCACCTATGTGTTTGTATATCTGTCTATCTATCTCATCTATGTGTGCATGTCTGTCTGTCTGTCTACCACTTTGTCCCCCTTACCTATGTGTTTCCCTATCTGTCTATCTATCTCATCTGTGTGTGCATGTCTGTCTTTCTGGCTGTCTGTCTTTCTGTCTACCACTTTGTCCCCCTTACCTATGTGTTTGCCTATCTGTCTATCTATCTCATCTATGTGTGCATGTCTGTCTGTTCTTCTGTCTACCACTTTGTCCCCCTTACCTATGTGTTTGCCTATCTGTCTATCTATCTCATCTATGTGTGCATTTCTGTCTGTCTGTCTGTCTGTCTGTCTGTCTACCACTTTGTCCACCTTACCTATGTGTTTGTCTATCTGTCTATCTATCTCATCTATGTGTGCATGTCTGTCTGTCTGTCTGTCTGTCTGTCTGTCTACCACTTTGTCCACCTTACCTATGTGTTTGCCTATCTGTCTATCTATCTCATCTATGTGTGCATGTCTGTCTGTCTGTCTGTCTGTCTGACTGTCTACCATTTTGTCCACGTTACCTATGTGTTTGTCTATCTGTCTATCTATCTCATATATGTGTGCATGTTTGTCTGTCTGTCTGTCTACCACTTTTTCCACTTTACCTATGTGTTTGTCTATCTGTCTATCTATCTCATCTATGTGTGCATGTCTGTCTTTCTGTCTGTCTGTATGACTGTCTACCACTTTGTCCACCTTACCTATGTGTTTGTCTATCTGTCTATCTATCTCATCTATGTGTGCATGTCTGTCTGTCTGTCTGTCTATCAATCTATCTATCTATCTATCTATCTGTCACTGACTGCCCATCTTTCTACCTTTTTGTCCCTCTTGTCTGTCTGACTGTCTGTCTGTTTATCTGTCTATCTATCTCATCTATGTGTGCATGTCTGTCTGTCTGTCTGTCTACCTCTTTGTCCACCTTACCTATTTGTTTGCCTATCTGTCTATCTATCTTATCTATGTGTGCATGTCTGTCTATCTGTCTGTCTACCTCTTTGTCCACCTTAGGTATGTGTTTGTCTCTCTGTCTATCTATCTCATCTATGTGTGCATGTCTGTCTGTCTGTCTACCTCTTTGTCCACCTTACCTATGTGTTTGTCTATCTGTCTATCTATCTCATCTATGTGTGCATGTCTGTCTGTCTGTCTGTCTACCTCTTTGTCCACCTTACCTATGTGTTTGTCTATCTGTCTATCTATTTCATCTATGTGTGCATGTCTGTCTGTCTGTCTGTCTATCAATCTATCTATCTATCTATCTATCTGTCACTGACTGCCCATCTTTCTTTCTTTCTGTCCCGCTTGTGTGTCTGACTGTCTGTCTGTTTATGTGTCTATCTATCTCATCTATGTGTGCATGTCTGTCTGTCTGTCTGTCTACCTCTTTGTCCACCTTACCTATGTGTTTGCCTATCTGTCTATCTATTTCATCTATGTGTGCATGTCTGTCTGTCTATCTGTCTGTCTGTCTACCTCTTTGTCCACCTTACCTATGTGTTTGCCTATCTGTCTATCTATCTCATCTATGTGTGCATGTCTATCTGTGCGTCTGTCTACCTCTTTGTCCACCTTACCTATATGTTTGTCTATCTGTCTATCTATCTCATCTCTGTGTGCATGTCTGTCTGTCTGTCTGTCTACCTCTTTGTCCACCTTACCTATGTGTTTGTCTATCTGTCTGTCTATCTCATCTATGTGTGCATGTCTGTCTGTCTGTCTGTCTACCTCTTTGTCCCCCTTACCTATGTGTTTGCCTATCTGTCTATCTATCTAATCTATCTGTGCATGTCTGTCTGTCTGTCTGTCTACCTCTTTGTCCACCTTACCTATGTGTTTGTCTATCTATCTATCTATCTCATCTATGTGTGCATGTCTGTCTGTCTGTCTGTCTATCTATCTCATCTATGTGTGCATGTCTGTCTGTCTGTCTGTCTACCTCTTTGTCCACCTTACCTATGTGTTTGTCTATCTATCTATCTATCTCATCTATGTGTTCATGTCTGTCTGTCTGTCTAACTCTTTGTCCACCTTACCTATGTGTTTGCCAAACTGTCTATATATCTCATCTATGTGTGCATGTCTGTCTGTCTGTCTACCACTTTGTCCCCCTTACCTATGTGTTTTTCTATCTGTCTATCTATCTCATCTATGTGTGCATGTCTGTCTTTCTGTCTGTCTGTCTATCAATCTCATCTATGTGTGTATGTCTGTCTTTCTGTCTGTCTGTCTATCTATCTCATTTATGTGTGTATGTCTGTCTTTCTGTCTGTCTATCTATCTATCTCATTTATGTGTGTATGTCTGTCTGTCTGTCTGTCTGTCTGTCTATCTATCTCATCTGTGTGTGCATGTCTGTCTTACTGTCTGTCTACCTCTTTGTCCACCTTACCTATGTGTTTGTCTATCTGTCTATCTATTTCATCTATGTGTGCATGTCTGTCTGTCTGTCTGTCTATCAATCTATCTATCTATCTATCTATCTGTCACTGACTGCCCATCTTTCTTTCTTTCTGTCCCGCTTGTCTGTCTGACTGTCTGTCTGTTTATGTGTCTATCTATCTCATCTATGTGTGCATGTCTGTCTGTCTGTCTGTCTACCTCTTTGTCCACCTTACCTATGTGTTTGCCTATCTGTCTATCTATCTCATCTATGTGTGCATGTCTGTCTGTCTATCTGTCTGTCTGTCTACCTCTTTGTCCACCTTACCTATGTGTTTGCCTATCTGTCTATCTATCTCATCTATGTGTGCATGTCTATCTGTGCGTCTGTCTACCTCTTTGTCCACCTTACCTATATGTTTGTCTATTTGTCTATCTATCTCATCTCTGTGTGCATGTCTGTCTGTCTGTCTGTCTACCCCTTTGTCCACCTTACCTATGTGTTTGTCTATCTGTCTGTCTATCTCATCTATGTGTGCATGTCTGTCTGTCTGTCTGTCTGTCTACCTCTTTGTCCCCCTTACCTATGTGTTTGCCTATCTGTCTATCTATCTAATCTATCTGTGCATGTCTGTCTGTCTGTCTGTCTACCTCTTTGTCCACCTTACCTATGTGTTTGTCTATCTATCTATCTATCTCATCTATGTGTGCATGTCTGTCTGTCTGTCTGTCTATCTATCTCATCTATGTGTGCATGTCTGTCTGTCTGTCTGTCTACCTCTTTGTCCACCTTACCTATGTGTTTGTCTATCTATCTATCTATCTCATCTATGTGTTCATGTCTGTCTGTCTGTCTAACTCTTTGTCCACCTTACCTATGTGTTTGCCTAACTGTCTATATATCTCATCTATGTGTGCATGTCTGTCTGTCTGTCTACCACTTTGTCCCCCTTACCTATGTGTTTTTCTATCTGTCTATCTATCTCATCTATGTGTGCATGTCTGTCTTTCTGTCTGTCTGTCTATCAATCTCATCTATGTGTGTATGTCTGTCTTTCTGTCTGTCTGTCTATCTATCTCATTTATGTGTGTATGTCTGTCTTTCTGTCTGTCTATCTATCTATCTCATCTATGTGTGCATGTCTGTCTGTCTGTCTGTCTGTCTGTCTATCTATCTCATCTGTGTGTGCATGTCTGTCTGTCTGTCTACCTCTTTGTCCACCTTACCCATGTTTTTGCGTATCTGTCTATCTATCTCATCTATGTGTGCATGTCTGTCTTTCTGTCTGTCTGTCTGTCTGTCTACCACTTTGTCCACCTTACCTATGTGTTTGCCTATCTGTCTATTTATCTCATCTATGTGTGCATGTCTGTCTGTTTGTCTGTCTGTCTGACTGTCTACCACTTTGTCCACGTTACCTATGTGTTTGTCTATCTGTCTATCTATCTCATCTATGTGTGCATGTTTGTCTGTCTGTCTGTCTACCACTTTTTCCACTTTACCTATGTGTTTGTCTATCTGTCTATCTCTCTCATCTATGTGTGCATGTCTGTCTGTCTGTCTGTCTACCTCTTTGTCCACCTTACCTATGTGTTTGTCTATCTGTCTATCTATCTCATCTATGTGTGCATGTCTGTCTGTCTGTGTGTCTACCTCTTTGTCCCCTTTACCTATGTGTTTGCCTATCTGTCTATCTATCTCATCTATGTGTGCATGTCTGTCTGTCTGTCTGTCTGTCTACCACTTTGTTGCCCTTACCTATGTGTTTGTCTATCTATCTATCTATCTCATATTTGTGTGCATGTCTATCTGTCTGTCTGTCTATCTATCTCATCTATGTGTGCATGTCTGTCTTTCTGTCTGTCTATCTGTTTGTCCACCTTACCTATGTGTTTGTCTATCTATCTATCTATCTCATCTATGTGTGCATGTCTGTCTGTCTGTCTGTCTGTCTACCTCTTTGTCCACCTTACCATATGTGTTTACCTATCTGTCTATCTATCTCATCTATGCGTTCATGTCTGTCTGTCTGTCTACCACTTTGTGCCCCTTACCTATGTGTTTTTCTATCTGTCTATCTATCTCATCTATGTGTGCATGTCTGTCTTTCTGTCTGTCTGTCTATCTATCTCATCTATGTGTGTATGTCTGTCTTTTTGTCTGTCTGTCCATCTATATCATCTATGTGTGTATGTCTGTCTTTCTTTCTGTCTGTCTATCTATCTCATCTATGTGTGTATGTCTGTCTGTCTGTCTGTCTATCTATCTATCTCATCTATGTGTGCATATCTGTCTGTCTGTCTACCTCTTTGTCCACCTTACCTATGTGTTTGCCTATCTGTCTATCTATCTCATCTATGTGTGCATGTCTGTCTGTCTGTCTACCTCTTTGTCCACCTTACCTATGTGTTTGCCTATCTCTCTATCTATCTCATCTATGTGTGCATGTCTGTCTGTCTGTCTGTCTCCCACTTTGTCCACCTTACCTATGTGTTTGCCTATCTGTCTATCTATCTCATCTATGTGTGCATGTCTGTCTGTCTGTCTGTCTACCACTTTTTCCACCTTACCTATGTGTTTGTCTATCTGTCTATCTATCTCATCTATGTGTGCATGTCTGTCTGTCTGTCAGTCTACCTCTTTGTCTACCTCACCTATGTGTTTGTATATCTGTCTATCTATCTCATCTATGTGTGCATGTCTGTCTGTCTGTCTACCACTTTGTCCCCCTTACCTATGTGTTTCCCTATCTGTCTATCTATCTCATCTGTGTGTGCATGTCTGTCTTTCTGGCTGTCTGTCTTTCTGTCTACCACTTTGTCCCCCTTACCTATGTGTTTGCCTATCTGTCTATCTATCTCATCTATGTGTGCATGTCTGTCTGTTCTTCTGTCTACCACTTTGTCCCCCTTACCTATGTGTTTGCCTATCTGTCTATCTATCTCATCTATGTGTGCATTTCTGTCTGTCTGTCTGTCTGTCTGTCTGTCTACCACTTTGTCCACCTTACCTATGTGTTTGTCTATCTGTCTATCTATCTCATCTATGTGTGCATGTCTGTCTGTCTGTCTGTCTGTCTGTCTGTCTACCACTTTGTCCACCTTACCTATGTGTTTGCCTATCTGTCTATCTATCTCATCTATGTGTGCATGTCTGTCTGTCTGTCTGTCTGTCTGTCTGACTGTCTACCATTTTGTCCACGTTACCTATGTGTTTGTCTATCTGTCTATCTATCTCATATATGTGTGCATGTTTGTCTGTCTGTCTGTCTACCACTTTTTCCACTTTACCTATGTGTTTGTCTATCTGTCTATCTATCTCATCTATGTGTGCATGTCTGTCTTTCTGTCTGTCTGTATGACTGTCTACCACTTTGTCCACCTTACCTATGTGTTTGTCTATCTGTCTATCTATCTCATCTATGTGTGCATGTCTGTCTGTCTGTCTGTCTATCAATCTATCTATCTATCTATCTATCTGTCACTGACTGCCCATCTTTCTACCTTTTTGTCCCTCTTGTCTGTCTGACTGTCTGTCTGTTTATCTGTCTATCTATCTCATCTATGTGTGCATGTCTGTCTGTCTGTCTGTCTACCTCTTTGTCCACCTTACCTATTTGTTTGCCTATCTGTCTATCTATCTTATCTATGTGTGCATGTCTGTCTATCTGTCTGTCTACCTCTTTGTCCACCTTAGGTATGTGTTTGTCTCTCTGTCTATCTATCTCATCTATGTGTGCATGTCTGTCTGTCTGTCTACCTCTTTGTCCACCTTACCTATGTGTTTGTCTATCTGTCTATCTATCTCATCTATGTGTGCATGTCTGTCTGTCTGTCTGTCTACCTCTTTGTCCACCTTACCTATGTGTTTGTCTATCTGTCTATCTATTTCATCTATGTGTGCATGTCTGTCTGTCTGTCTGTCTATCAATCTATCTATCTATCTATCTATCTGTCACTGACTGCCCATCTTTCTTTCTTTCTGTCCCGCTTGTGTGTCTGACTGTCTGTCTGTTTATGTGTCTATCTATCTCATCTATGTGTGCATGTCTGTCTGTCTGTCTGTCTACCTCTTTGTCCACCTTACCTATGTGTTTGCCTATCTGTCTATCTATCTCATCTATGTGTGCATGTCTGTCTGTCTATCTGTCTGTCTGTCTACCTCTTTGTCCACCTTACCTATGTGTTTGCCTATCTGTCTATCTATCTCATCTATGTGTGCATGTCTATCTGTGCGTCTGTCTACCTCTTTGTCCACCTTACCTATATGTTTGTCTATCTGTCTATCTATCTCATCTCTGTGTGCATGTCTGTCTGTCTGTCTGTCTACCTCTTTGTCCACCTTACCTATGTGTTTGTCTATCTGTCTGTCTATCTCATCTATGTGTGCATGTCTGTCTGTCTGTCTGTCTACCTCTTTGTCCCCCTTACCTATGTGTTTGCCTATCTGTCTATCTATCTAATCTATCTGTGCATGTCTGTCTGTCTGTCTGTCTACCTCTTTGTCCACCTTACCTATGTGTTTGTCTATCTATCTATCTATCTCATCTATGTGTGCATGTCTGTCTGTCTGTCTGTCTATCTATCTCATCTATGTGTGCATGTCTGTCTGTCTGTCTGTCTACCTCTTTGTCCACCTTACCTATGTGTTTGTCTATCTATCTATCTATCTCATCTATGTGTTCATGTCTGTCTGTCTGTCTAACTCTTTGTCCACCTTACCTATGTGTTTGCCAAACTGTCTATATATCTCATCTATGTGTGCATGTCTGTCTGTCTGTCTACCACTTTGTCCCCCTTACCTATGTGTTTTTCTATCTGTCTATCTATCTCATCTATGTGTGCATGTCTGTCTTTCTGTCTGTCTGTCTATCAATCTCATCTATGTGTGTATGTCTGTCTTTCTGTCTGTCTGTCTATCTATCTCATTTATGTGTGTATGTCTGTCTTTCTGTCTGTCTATCTATCTATCTCATTTATGTGTGTATGTCTGTCTGTCTGTCTGTCTGTCTGTCTATCTATCTCATCTGTGTGTGCATGTCTGTCTTACTGTCTGTCTACCTCTTTGTCCACCTTACCTATGTGTTTGTCTATCTGTCTATCTATTTCATCTATGTGTGCATGTCTGTCTGTCTGTCTGTCTATCAATCTATCTATCTATCTATCTATCTGTCACTGACTGCCCATCTTTCTTTCTTTCTGTCCCGCTTGTCTGTCTGACTGTCTGTCTGTTTATGTGTCTATCTATCTCATCTATGTGTGCATGTCTGTCTGTCTGTCTGTCTACCTCTTTGTCCACCTTACCTATGTGTTTGCCTATCTGTCTATCTATCTCATCTATGTGTGCATGTCTGTCTGTCTATCTGTCTGTCTGTCTACCTCTTTGTCCACCTTACCTATGTGTTTGCCTATCTGTCTATCTATCTCATCTATGTGTGCATGTCTATCTGTGCGTCTGTCTACCTCTTTGTCCACCTTACCTATATGTTTGTCTATTTGTCTATCTATCTCATCTCTGTGTGCATGTCTGTCTGTCTGTCTGTCTACCCCTTTGTCCACCTTACCTATGTGTTTGTCTATCTGTCTGTCTATCTCATCTATGTGTGCATGTCTGTCTGTCTGTCTGTCTGTCTACCTCTTTGTCCCCCTTACCTATGTGTTTGCCTATCTGTCTATCTATCTAATCTATCTGTGCATGTCTGTCTGTCTGTCTGTCTACCTCTTTGTCCACCTTACCTATGTGTTTGTCTATCTATCTATCTATCTCATCTATGTGTGCATGTCTGTCTGTCTGTCTGTCTATCTATCTCATCTATGTGTGCATGTCTGTCTGTCTGTCTGTCTACCTCTTTGTCCACCTTACCTATGTGTTTGTCTATCTATCTATCTATCTCATCTATGTGTTCATGTCTGTCTGTCTGTCTAACTCTTTGTCCACCTTACCTATGTGTTTGCCTAACTGTCTATATATCTCATCTATGTGTGCATGTCTGTCTGTCTGTCTACCACTTTGTCCCCCTTACCTATGTGTTTTTCTATCTGTCTATCTATCTCATCTATGTGTGCATGTCTGTCTTTCTGTCTGTCTGTCTATCAATCTCATCTATGTGTGTATGTCTGTCTTTCTGTCTGTCTGTCTATCTATCTCATTTATGTGTGTATGTCTGTCTTTCTGTCTGTCTATCTATCTATCTCATCTATGTGTGTATGTCTGTCTGTCTGTCTGTCTGTCTGTCTATCTATCTCATCTGTGTGTGCATGTCTGTCTGTCTGTCTACCTCTTTGTCCACCTTACCCATGTTTTTGCGTATCTGTCTATCTATCTCATCTATGTGTGCATGTCTGTCTTTCTGTCTGTCTGTCTGTCTGTCTACCACTTTGTCCACCTTACCTATGTGTTTGCCTATCTGTCTATTTATCTCATCTATGTGTGCATGTCTGTCTGTTTGTCTGTCTGTCTGACTGTCTACCACTTTGTCCACGTTACCTATGTGTTTGTCTATCTGTCTATCTATCTCATCTATGTGTGCATGTTTGTCTGTCTGTCTGTCTACCACTTTTTCCACTTTACCTATGTGTTTGTCTATCTGTCTATCTCTCTCATCTATGTGTGCATGTCTGTCTGTCTGTCTGTCTACCTCTTTGTCCACCTTACCTATGTGTTTGTCTATCTGTCTATCTATCTCATCTATGTGTGCATGTCTGTCTGTCTGTGTGTCTACCTCTTTGTCCCCTTTACCTATGTGTTTGCCTATCTGTCTATCTATCTCATCTATGTGTGCATGTCTGTCTGTCTGTCTGTCTACCTCTTTGTCCCCCTTACCTATGTGTTTGCCTATCTGTCTATCTCTCTCATCTATGTGTGAATGTCTGTCTGTCTGTCTGTCTACCTCTTTGTCCACCTTACCTATGTGTTTGTCTATCTATCTATCTATCTCATCTATGTGTGCATGTTTGTCCGTCTGTCTGTCTGTCTACCACTTTCTCCCCCTTACCTATGTGTTTGTCTATCTATCTATCTATCTCATCTATGTGTGCATGTCTGTCTGTCTGTCTGTTTATCTATCTCATCTATGTGTGCATGTCTGTCTGTCTGTCTGTCTACCTCTTTGTCCACCTTACCTATGTGTTTGTCTATCTATCTATCTATCTCATCTATGTGTGCATGTCTGTCTGTCTGTCTACCTCTTTGTCCACCTTACCTATGTGTTTGCCTAACTGTCTATATATCTCATCTATGTGTGCATGTCTGTCTGTCTGTCTACCACTTTGTCCCCCTTACCTATGTGTTTTTCTATCTGTCTATCTATCTCATCTATGTGTGCATGTCTGTCTTTCTGTCTGTCTGTCTATCTATCTCATCTATATGTGTATGTCTGTCTTTCTGTCTGTCTGTCTATCTATCTCATTTATGTGTGTATGTCTGTCTTTCTGTCTGTCTGTCTGTCTATCTATCTCATCTATGTGTGCATGTCTGTATGTCTGTCTACCTCTTTGTCCACCTTACCCATGTGTTTGCCTATCTGTCTATCTATCTCATCTATGTGTGCATTTCTGTCTGTCTGTCTGTCTGTCTACCACTTTGTTGCCCTTACCTATGTGTTTGTCTATCTATCTATCTATCTCATATTTGTGTGCATGTCTATCTGTCTGTCTGTCTATCTATCTCATCTATGTGTGCATGTCTGTCTTTCTGTCTGTCTATCTGTTTGTCCACCTTACCTATGTGTTTGTCTATCTATCTATCTATCTCATCTATGTGTGCATGTCTGTCTGTCTGTCTGTCTGTCTACCTCTTTGTCCACCTTACCATATGTGTTTACCTATCTGTCTATCTATCTCATCTATGCGTGCATGTCTGTCTGTCTGTCTACCACTTTGTGCCCCTTACCTATGTGTTTTTCTATCTGTCTATCTATCTCATCTATGTGTGCATGTCTGTCTTTCTGTCTGTCTGTCTATCTATCTCATCTATGTGTGTATGTCTGTCTTTTTGTCTGTCTGTCCATCTATATCATCTATGTGTGTATGTCTGTCTTTCTTTCTGTCTGTCTATCTATCTCATCTATGTGTGTATGTCTGTCTGTCTGTCTGTCTATCTATCTATCTCATCTATGTGTGCATATCTGTCTGTCTGTCTACCTCTTTGTCCACCTTACCTATGTGTTTGCCTATCTGTCTATCTATCTCATCTATGTGTGCATGTCTGTCTGTCTGTCTACCTCTTTGTCCACCTTACCTATGTGTTTGCCTATCTCTCTATCTATCTCATCTATGTGTGCATGTCTGTCTGTCTGTCTGTCTCCCACTTTTTCCACCTTACCTATGTGTTTGCCTATCTGTCTATCTATCTCATCTATGTGTGCATGTCTGTCTGTCTGTCTGTCTACCACTTTGTCCACCTTACCTATGTGTTTGTCTATCTGTCTATCTATCTCATCTATGTGTGCATGTCTGTCTGTCTGTCAGTCTACCTCTTTGTCTACCTCACCTATGTGTTTGTATATCTGTCTATCTATCTCATCTATGTGTGCATGTCTGTCTGTCTGTCTACCACTTTGTCCCCCTTACCTATGTGTTTCCCTATCTGTCTATCTATCTCATCTGTGTGTGCATGTCTGTCTTTCTGGCTGTCTGTCTTTCTGTCTACCACTTTGTCCCCCTTACCTATGTGTTTGCCTATCTGTCTATCTATCTCATCTATGTGTGCATGTCTGTCTGTCTGTCTACCACTTTGTCCCCCTTACCTATGTGTTTGTCTATCTGTCTATCTATCTCATCTATGTGTGCATTTCTGTCTGTCTGTCTGTCTGTCTGTCTGTCTACCACTTTGTCCACCTTACCTATGTGTTTGTCTATCTGTCTATCTATCTCATCTATGTGTGCATGTCTGTCTGTCTGTCTGTCTGTCTGTCTGTCTACCACTTTGTCCACCTTACCTATGTGTTTGCCTATCTGTCTATCTATCTCATCTATGTGTGCATGTCTGTCTGTCTGTCTGTCTGTCTGACTGTCTACCATTTTGTCCACGTTACCTATGTGTTTGTCTATCTGTCTATCTATCTCATATATGTGTGCATGTTTGTCTGTCTGTCTGTCTACCACTTTTTCCACTTTACCTATGTGTTTGTCTATCTGTCTATCTATCTCATCTATGTGTGCATGTCTGTCTTTCTGTCTGTCTGTATGACTGTCTACCACTTTGTCCACCTTACCTATGTGTTTGTCTATCTGTCTATCTATCTCATCTATGTGTGCATGTCTGTCTGTCTGTCTGTCTATCAATCTATCTATCTATCTATCTATCTGTCACTGACTGCCCATCTTTCTACCTTTTTGTCCCTCTTGTCTGTCTGACTGTCTGTCTGTTTATCTGTCTATCTATCTCATCTATGTGTGCATGTCTGTCTGTCTGTCTGTCTACCTCTTTGTCCACCTTACCTATTTGTTTGCCTATCTGTCTATCTATCTTATCTATGTGTGCATGTCTGTCTATCTGTCTGTCTACCTCTTTGTCCACCTTAGGTATGTGTTTGTCTCTCTGTCTATCTATCTCATCTATGTGTGCATGTCTGTCTGTCTGTCTACCTCTTTGTCCACCTTACCTATGTGTTTGTCTATCTGTCTATCTATCTCATCTATGTGTGCATGTCTGTCTGTCTGTCTGTCTACCTCTTTGTCCACCTTACCTATGTGTTTGTCTATCTGTCTATCTATTTCATCTATGTGTGCATGTCTGTCTGTCTGTCTGTCTATCAATCTATCTATCTATCTATCTATCTGTCACTGACTGCCCATCTTTCTTTCTTTCTGTCCCGCTTGTCTGTCTGACTGTCTGTCTGTTTATGTGTCTATCTATCTCATCTATGTGTGCATGTCTGTCTGTCTGTCTGTCTACCTCTTTGTCCACCTTACCTATGTGTTTGCCTATCTGTCTATCTATCTCATCTATGTGTGCATGTCTGTCTGTCTATCTGTCTGTCTGTCTACCTCTTTGTCCACCTTACCTATGTGTTTGCCTATCTGTCTATCTATCTCATCTATGTGTGCATGTCTATCTGTGCGTCTGTCTACCTCTTTGTCCACCTTACCTATATGTTTGTCTATCTGTCTATCTATCTCATCTCTGTGTGCATGTCTGTCTGTCTGTCTGTCTACCTCTTTGTCCACCTTACCTATGTGTTTGTCTATCTGTCTGTCTATCTCATCTATGTGTGCATGTCTGTCTGTCTGTCTGTCTACCTCTTTGTCCCCCTTACCTATGTGTTTGCCTATCTGTCTATCTATCTAATCTATCTGTGCATGTCTGTCTGTCTGTCTGTCTACCTCTTTGTCCACCTTACCTATGTGTTTGTCTATCTATCTATCTATCTCATCTATGTGTGCATGTCTGTCTGTCTGTCTGTCTATCTATCTCATCTATGTGTGCATGTCTGTCTGTCTGTCTGTCTACCTCTTTGTCCACCTTACCTATGTGTTTGTCTATCTATCTATCTATCTCATCTATGTGTTCATGTCTGTCTGTCTGTCTAACTCTTTGTCCACCTTACCTATGTGTTTGCCTAACTGTCTATATATCTCATCTATGTGTGCATGTCTGTCTGTCTGTCTACCACTTTGTCCCCCTTACCTATGTGTTTTTCTATCTGTCTATCTATCTCATCTATGTGTGCATGTCTGTCTTTCTGTCTGTCTGTCTATCAATCTCATCTATGTGTGTATGTCTGTCTTTCTGTCTGTCTGTCTATCTATCTCATTTATGTGTGTATGTCTGTCTTTCTGTCTGTCTATCTATCTATCTCATTTATGTGTGTATGTCTGTCTGTCTGTCTGTCTGTCTGTCTATCTATCTCATCTGTGTGTGCATGTCTGTCTTACTGTCTGTCTACCTCTTTGTCCACCTTACCTATGTGTTTGTCTATCTGTCTATCTATTTCATCTATGTGTGCATGTCTGTCTGTCTGTCTGTCTATCAATCTATCTATCTATCTATCTATCTGTCACTGACTGCCCATCTTTCTTTCTTTCTGTCCCGCTTGTCTGTCTGACTGTCTGTCTGTTTATGTGTCTATCTATCTCATCTATGTGTGCATGTCTGTCTGTCTGTCTGTCTACCTCTTTGTCCACCTTACCTATGTGTTTGCCTATCTGTCTATCTATCTCATCTATGTGTGCATGTCTGTCTGTCTATCTGTCTGTCTGTCTACCTCTTTGTCCACCTTACCTATGTGTTTGCCTATCTGTCTATCTATCTCATCTATGTGTGCATGTCTATCTGTGCGTCTGTCTACCTCTTTGTCCACCTTACCTATATGTTTGTCTATTTGTCTATCTATCTCATCTCTGTGTGCATGTCTGTCTGTCTGTCTGTCTACCCCTTTGTCCACCTTACCTATGTGTTTGTCTATCTGTCTGTCTATCTCATCTATGTGTGCATGTCTGTCTGTCTGTCTGTCTGTCTACCTCTTTGTCCCCCTTACCTATGTGTTTGCCTATCTGTCTATCTATCTAATCTATCTGTGCATGTCTGTCTGTCTGTCTGTCTACCTCTTTGTCCACCTTACCTATGTGTTTGTCTATCTATCTATCTATCTCATCTATGTGTGCATGTCTGTCTGTCTGTCTACCTCTTTGTCCACCTTAGGTATGTGTTTGTCTCTCTGTCTATCTATCTCATCTATGTGTGCATGTCTGTCTGTCTGTCTACCTCTTTGTCCACCTTACCTATGTGTTTGTCTATCTGTCTATCTATCTCATCTATGTGTGCATGTCTGTCTGTCTGTCTGTCTACCTCTTTGTCCACCTTACCTATGTGTTTGTCTATCTGTCTATCTATTTCATCTATGTGTGCATGTCTGTCTGTCTGTCTGTCTATCAATCTATCTATCTATCTATCTATCTGTCACTGACTGCCCATCTTTCTTTCTTTCTGTCCCGCTTGTCTGTCTGACTGTCTGTCTGTTTATGTGTCTATCTATCTCATCTATGTGTGCATGTCTGTCTGTCTGTCTGTCTACCTCTTTGTCCACCTTACCTATGTGTTTGCCTATCTGTCTATCTATCTCATCT
>OZ007581.1:2429967-2484967 GCA_963931925.1 Onchidella celtica
CTGTCTGTCTGTCTACCTCTTTGTCCACCTTACCTATGTGTTTGTCTATCTGTCTATCTATCTCATCTATGTGTGCATGTCTGTCTGTCTGTGTGTCTACCTCTTTGTCCCCTTTACCTATGTGTTTGCCTATCTGTCTATCTATCTCATCTATGTGTGCATGTCTGTCTGTCTGTGTGTCTACCTCTTTGTCCCCTTTACCTATGTGTTTGCCTATCTGTCTATCTATCTCATCTATGTGTGCATGTCTGTCTGTCTGTCTGTCTATCTATCTCATCTATGTGTGCATGTCTGTCTGTCTGTCTGTCTACCTCTTTGTCCACCTTACCTATGTGTTTGTCTATCTATCTATCTATCTCATCTATGTGTTCATGTCTGTCTGTCTGTCTAACTCTTTGTCCACCTTACCTATGTGTTTGCCAAACTGTCTATATATCTCATCTATGTGTGCATGTCTGTCTGTCTGTCTACCACTTTGTCCCCCTTACCTATGTGTTTTTCTATCTGTCTATCTATCTCATCTATGTGTGCATGTCTGTCTTTCTGTCTGTCTGTCTATCAATCTCATCTATGTGTGTATGTCTGTCTTTCTGTCTGTCTGTCTATCTATCTCATTTATGTGTGTATGTCTGTCTTTCTGTCTGTCTATCTATCTATCTCATTTATGTGTGTATGTCTGTCTGTCTGTCTGTCTGTCTGTCTATCTATCTCATCTGTGTGTGCATGTCTGTCTTACTGTCTGTCTACCTCTTTGTCCACCTTACCTATGTGTTTGTCTATCTGTCTATCTATTTCATCTATGTGTGCATGTCTGTCTGTCTGTCTGTCTATCAATCTATCTATCTATCTATCTATCTGTCACTGACTGCCCATCTTTCTTTCTTTCTGTCCCGCTTGTCTGTCTGACTGTCTGTCTGTTTATGTGTCTATCTATCTCATCTATGTGTGCATGTCTGTCTGTCTGTCTGTCTACCTCTTTGTCCACCTTACCTATGTGTTTGCCTATCTGTCTATCTATCTCATCTATGTGTGCATGTCTGTCTGTCTATCTGTCTGTCTGTCTACCTCTTTGTCCACCTTACCTATGTGTTTGCCTATCTGTCTATCTATCTCATCTATGTGTGCATGTCTATCTGTGCGTCTGTCTACCTCTTTGTCCACCTTACCTATATGTTTGTCTATTTGTCTATCTATCTCATCTCTGTGTGCATGTCTGTCTGTCTGTCTGTCTACCCCTTTGTCCACCTTACCTATGTGTTTGTCTATCTGTCTGTCTATCTCATCTATGTGTGCATGTCTGTCTGTCTGTCTGTCTGTCTACCTCTTTGTCCCCCTTACCTATGTGTTTGCCTATCTGTCTATCTATCTAATCTATCTGTGCATGTCTGTCTGTCTGTCTGTCTACCTCTTTGTCCACCTTACCTATGTGTTTGTCTATCTATCTATCTATCTCATCTATGTGTGCATGTCTGTCTGTCTGTCTGTCTATCTATCTCATCTATGTGTGCATGTCTGTCTGTCTGTCTGTCTACCTCTTTGTCCACCTTACCTATGTGTTTGTCTATCTATCTATCTATCTCATCTATGTGTTCATGTCTGTCTGTCTGTCTAACTCTTTGTCCACCTTACCTATGTGTTTGCCTAACTGTCTATATATCTCATCTATGTGTGCATGTCTGTCTGTCTGTCTACCACTTTGTCCCCCTTACCTATGTGTTTTTCTATCTGTCTATCTATCTCATCTATGTGTGCATGTCTGTCTTTCTGTCTGTCTGTCTATCAATCTCATCTATGTGTGTATGTCTGTCTTTCTGTCTGTCTGTCTATCTATCTCATTTATGTGTGTATGTCTGTCTTTCTGTCTGTCTATCTATCTATCTCATCTATGTGTGTATGTCTGTCTGTCTGTCTGTCTGTCTGTCTATCTATCTCATCTGTGTGTGCATGTCTGTCTGTCTGTCTACCTCTTTGTCCACCTTACCCATGTTTTTGCGTATCTGTCTATCTATCTCATCTATGTGTGCATGTCTGTCTTTCTGTCTGTCTGTCTGTCTGTCTACCACTTTGTCCACCTTACCTATGTGTTTGCCTATCTGTCTATTTATCTCATCTATGTGTGCATGTCTGTCTGTTTGTCTGTCTGTCTGACTGTCTACCACTTTGTCCACGTTACCTATGTGTTTGTCTATCTGTCTATCTATCTCATCTATGTGTGCATGTTTGTCTGTCTGTCTGTCTACCACTTTTTCCACTTTACCTATGTGTTTATCTATCTGTCTATCTCTCTCATCTATGTGTGCATGTCTGTCTGTCTGTCTGTCTACCTCTTTGTCCACCTTACCTATGTGTTTGTCTATCTGTCTATCTATCTCATCTATGTGTGCATGTCTGTCTGTCTGTGTGTCTACCTCTTTGTCCCCTTTACCTATGTGTTTGCCTATCTGTCTATCTATCTCATCTATGTGTGCATGTCTGTCTGTCTGTCTGTCTACCTCTTTGTCCCCCTTACCTATGTGTTTGCCTATCTGTCTATCTCTCTCATCTATGTGTGAATGTCTGTCTGTCTGTCTGTCTACCTCTTTGTCCACCTTACCTATGTGTTTGTCTATCTATCTATCTATCTCATCTATGTGTGCATGTTTGTCCGTCTGTCTGTCTGTCTACCACTTTCTCCCCCTTACCTATGTGTTTGTCTATCTATCTATCTATCTCATCTATGTGTGCATGTCTGTCTGTCTGTCTGTTTATCTATCTCATCTATGTGTGCATGTCTGTCTGTCTGTCTGTCTACCTCTTTGTCCACCTTACCTATGTGTTTGTCTATCTATCTATCTATCTCATCTATGTGTGCATGTCTGTCTGTCTGTCTACCTCTTTGTCCACCTTACCTATGTGTTTGCCTAACTGTCTATATATCTCATCTATGTGTGCATGTCTGTCTGTCTGTCTACCACTTTGTCCCCCTTACCTATGTGTTTTTCTATCTGTCTATCTATCTCATCTATGTGTGCATGTCTGTCTTTCTGTCTGTCTGTCTATCTATCTCATCTATATGTGTATGTCTGTCTTTCTGTCTGTCTGTCTATCTATCTCATTTATGTGTGTATGTCTGTCTTTCTGTCTGTCTGTCTGTCTATCTATCTCATCTATGTGTGCATGTCTGTCTGTATGTCTGTCTGTCTGTCTATCTATCTCATCTATGTGTGCATGTCTGTATGTCTGTCTACCTCTTTGTCCACCTTACCCATGTGTTTGCCTATCTGTCTATCTATCTCATCTATGTGTGCATTTCTGTCTGTCTGTCTGTCTGTCTACCACTTTGTTGCCCTTACCTATGTGTTTGTCTATCTATCTATCTATCTCATATTTGTGTGCATGTCTATCTGTCTGTCTGTCTATCTATCTCATCTATGTGTGCATGTCTGTCTTTCTGTCTGTCTATCTGTTTGTCCACCTTACCTATGTGTTTGTCTATCTATCTATCTATCTCATCTATGTGTGCATGTCTGTCTGTCTGTCTGTCTGTCTACCTCTTTGTCCAAATTACCATATGTGTTTACCTATCTGTCTATCTATCTCATCTATGCGTGCATGTCTGTCTGTCTGTCTACCACTTTGTGCCCCTTACCTATGTGTTTTTCTATCTGTCTATCTATCTCATCTATGTGTGCATGTCTGTCTTTCTGTCTGTCTGTCTATCTATCTCATCTATGTGTGTATGTCTGTCTTTTTGTCTGTCTGTCCATCTATATCATCTATGTGTGTATGTCTGTCTTTCTTTCTGTCTGTCTATCTATCTCATCTATGTGTGTATGTCTGTCTGTCTGTCTGTCTATCTATCTATCTCATCTATGTGTGCATATCTGTCTGTCTGTCTACCTCTTTGTCCACCTTACCTATGTGTTTGCCTATCTGTCTATCTATCTCATCTATGTGTGCATGTCTGTCTGTCTGTCTACCTCTTTGTCCACCTTACCTATGTGTTTGCCTATCTCTCTATCTATCTCATCTATGTGTGCATGTCTGTCTGTCTGTCTGTCTCCCACTTTGTCCACCTTACCTATGTGTTTGCCTATCTGTCTATCTATCTCATCTATGTGTGCATGTCTGTCTGTCTGTCTGTCTACCACTTTGTCCACCTTACCTATGTGTTTGTCTATCTGTCTATCTATCTCATCTATGTGTGCATGTCTGTCTGTCTGTCAGTCTACCTCTTTGTCTACCTCACCTATGTGTTTGTATATCTGTCTATCTATCTCATCTATGTGTGCATGTCTGTCTGTCTGTCTACCACTTTGTCCCCCTTACCTATGTGTTTCCCTATCTGTCTATCTATCTCATCTGTGTGTGCATGTCTGTCTTTCTGGCTGTCTGTCTTTCTGTCTACCACTTTGTCCCCCTTACCTATGTGTTTGCCTATCTGTCTATCTATCTCATCTATGTGTGCATGTCTGTCTGTCTGTCTACCACTTTGTCCCCCTTACCTATGTGTTTGTCTATCTGTCTATCTATCTCATCTATGTGTGCATGTCTGTCTGTCTGTCTGTCTGTCTGTCTGTCTACCACTTTGTCCACCTTACCTATGTGTTTGCCTATCTGTCTATCTATCTCATCTATGTGTGCATGTCTGTCTGTCTGTCTGTCTGTCTGACTGTCTACCACTTTGTCCACGTTACCTATGTGTTTGTCTATCTGTCTATCTATCTCATCTATGTGTGCATGTTTGTCTGTCTGTCTGTCTACCACTTTTTCCACTTTACCTATGTGTTTGTCTATCTGTCTATCTATCTCATCCATGTGTGCATGTCTGTCTTTCTGTCTGTCTGTCTGACTGTCTACCACTTTGTCCACCTTACCTATGTGTTTGTCTATCTGTCTATCTATCTCATCTATGTCTGCATGTCTGTCTGTCTGTCTGTCTATCAATCTATCTACCTATCTATCTATCTGTCACTGACTGCCCATCTTTCTACCTTTTTGTCCCTCTTGTCTGTCTGACTGTCTGTCTGTTTATCTGTCTATCTATCTCATCTATGTGTGCATGTCTGTCTGTCTGTCTGTCTACCTCTTTGTCCACCTTACCTATTTGTTTGCCTATCTGTCTATCTATCTTATCTATGTGTGCATGTCTGTCTATCTGTCTGTCTACCTCTTGGTCCACCTTAGGTATGTGTTTGTCTCTCTGTCTATCTATCTCATCTATGTGTGCATGTCTGTCTGTCTGTCTACCTCTTTGTCCACCTTACCTATGTGTTTGTCTATCTGTCTATCTATCTCATCTATGTGTGCATGTCTGTCTGTCTGTCTGTCTACCTCTTTGTCCACCTTACCTATGTGTTTGTCTATCTGTCTATCTATTTCATCTATGTGTGCATGTCTGTCTGTCTGTCTGTCTATCAATCTATCTATCTATCTATCTATCTGTCACTGACTGCCCATCTTTCTACCTTTCTGTCCCGCTTGTCTGTCTGACTGTCTGTCTGTTTATGTGTCTATCTATCTCATCTATGTGTGCATGTCTGTCTGTCTGTCTGTCTACCTCTTTGTCCACCTTACCTATGTGTTTGCCTATCTGTCTATCTATCTCATCTATGTGTGCATGTCTGTCTGTCTATCTGTCTGTCTGTCTACCTCTTTGTCCACCTTACCTATGTGTTTGCCTATCTGTCTATCTATCTCATCTATGTGTGCATGTCTATCTGTGCGTCTGTCTACCTCTTTGTCCACCTTACCTATATGTTTGTCTATCTGTCTATCTATCTCATCTCTGTGTGCATGTCTGTCTGTCTGTCTGTCTACCTCTTTGTCCACCTTACCTATGTGTTTGTCTATCTGTCTGTCTATCTCATCTATGTGTGCATGTCTGTCTGTCTGTCTGTCTACCTCTTTGTCCCCCTTACCTATGTGTTTGCCTATCTGTCTATCTATCTAATCTATCTGTGCATGTCTGTCTGTCTGTCTGTCTACCTCTTTGTCCACCTTACCTATGTGTTTGTCTATCTATCTATCTATCTCATCTATGTGTGCATGTCTGTCTGTCTGTCTGTCTATCTATCTCATCTATGTGTGCATGTCTGTCTGTCTGTCTGTCTACCTCTTTGTCCACCTTACCTATGTGTTTGTCTATCTATCTATCTATCTCATCTATGTGTTCATGTCTGTCTCTCTGTCTAACTCTTTGTCCACCTTACCTATGTGTTTGCCTAACTGTCTATATATCTCATCTATGTGTGCATGTCTGTCTGTCTGTCTACCACTTTGTCCCCCTTACCTATGTGTTTTTCTATCTGTCTATCTATCTCATCTATGTGTGCATGTCTGTCTTTCTGTCTGTCTGTCTATCAATCTCATCTATGTGTGTATGTCTGTCTTTCTGTCTGTCTGTCTATCTATCTCATTTATGTGTGTATGTCTGTCTTTCTGTCTGTCTATCTATCTATCTCATCTATGTGTGTATGTCTGTCTGTCTGTCTGTCTGTCTGTCTATCTATCTCATCTGTGTGTGCATGTCTGTCTGTCTGTCTACCTCTTTGTCCACCTTACCCATGTTTTTGCGTATCTGTCTATCTATCTCATCTATGTGTGCATGTCTGTCTGTCTGTCTGTCTGTCTACCACTTTGTTGCCCTTACCTATGTGTTTGTCTATCTATCTATCTATCTCATCTTTGTTTGCATGTCTGTCTGTCTGTCTGTCTATCTATCTCATCTATGTGTGCATGTCTGTCTTTCTGTCTGTATATCTGTTTGTCCACCTTACCTATTTGTTTGTCTATCTATCTATCTATCTCATCTATGTGTGCATGTCTGTCTGTCTGTCTGTCTGTCTACCTCTTTGTCCACCTTACCATATGTGTTTACCTATCTGTCTATCTATCTCATCTATGCGCACATGTCTGTCTGTCTGTCTACCACTTTGTGCCCCTTACCTATGTGTTTTTCTATCTGTCTATCTATCTCATCTATGTGTGCATGTCTGTCTTTCTGTCTGTCTGTCTATCTATCTCATCTATGTGTGTATGTCTTTCTTTTTGTCTGTCTGTCCATCTATCTCATCTATGTGTGTATGTCTGTCTTTCTGTCTGTCTGTCTATCTATCTCATCTATGTGTGTATGTCTGTCTGTTTTTCTGTGTGTCTATCTATCTCATCTATGTGTGCATGTCTGTCTGTCTGTCTACCTCTTTGTCCACCTTACCTATGTCTTTGCCTATCTGTCTATCTATCTCATCTATGTGTCCATGTCTGTCTGTCTGTCTGTCTACCTCTTTGTCCACCTTACCTATGTGTTTGCCTATCTGTCTATCTATCTCATCTATGTGTGTATGTCTGTCTGTCTGTCTGTCTGTCTACCACTTTGTCCACCTTACCTATGTGTTTGTCTATCTGTCTATCTATATCATCTATGTGTGCATGTCTGTCTTTCTGTCTGTCTACCACTTTGTTCCCCTTACCTATGTGTTTGCCTATCTGTCTATCGATCTCATCTATATGTGTATGTCTGTCTGTCTGTCTGTCTGTCTGTCTGTCTACCACTTTGTCTACCTTACCAATGTATTTGCCTATCTGTCTATTTATCTCATCTATCTGTGCAGGTCTGTCTGTCTGTCTGTCTGTCTGTCTGTCTACCACTTTGTCCACCTTACCCATGTGTTTGTCTATCTGTCTATCTATCTCATCTATGTGTGCATGTCTGTCTGTCTGTCTGTCTATCTATCTCATCTATGTGTGCATGTCTGTCTGTCTGTCTTTCTATCTATCTCATCTATGTGTGCATGTCTCTCTGTCTGTCTGTCTATCTATCTCACCTATGTGTGCATGTCTGTCTGTCTGTCTGTCTACCTCTTTGTCCACCTTACTTATGTGTTTGTCTGTCTATCTATCTCATCTATGTGTGCATGTCTGTCTGTCTGTCTGTCTGTCTGTCTGTCTGTCTACCTCTTTGTCCACCTTACCTATGTGTTTGCCTATCTGTCTATCTATCTCATCTATGTGTGCATGTCTGTCTGTCTGTCAATCTATCTATCTCATCTATGTGTGCATGTCTGTCTGTCTGTCTGTCTATCTATCTCATCTATGTGTGCATGTCTGTCTGTCTGTCTGTCTATCTATCTCATCTATGTGTGCATGTCTGTCTGTCTGTCTGTCTACCTCTTTGTCCCCCTTACCTATGTGTTTGTCTATCTGTCTATCTATCTCATCTATGTGTGCATGTCTGTCTGTCTGTCTGTCTACCTCTTTGTCCACCTTACCTATGTGTTTGTCTATCTGTCTATATATCTCATCTATGTGTGCATGTCTGTCTGTCTGTCTGTCTACCTCTTTGTCTACCTTACCTATGTGTTTGTCTATCTGTCTATCTATCTCATCTATGTGTGCATGTCTGTCTGTCTGTTTGTCTGTCTACATCTTTGTCTACCTTAACTATGTGTTTGTCTATCTGTCTATCTATCTCATCTATGTGTGCATGTCTGTCTGTCTACCACTTTGTCCCCCTTACCTATGTGTTTGCCTATCTGTCTATCTATCTCATCTATGTGTGCATGTCTGTCTGTCTGTCTACCACTTTGTCACCATAACCTATCTGTTTGCCTATCTGTCTATCTATCTCATCTATGTGTGCATGTCTGTCTGTCTGTCTACCTCTTTGTCCACCTTACCTATTTGTTTGTCTAACTGTCTATCTATCTCATCTATGTGTGCATGTCTGTTTGTCTGTCTGTCTGTCTACCACTTTGTCCCCCTTACCTATGTGTTTCTCTATCTGTCTGTCTATCTCATCTATGTGTGCATGTCTGTCTGTCTGTCTGTCTACCTCTTTGACAACCTTACCTATGTGTTTGTCTATCTCTCTATCTATCTCATCTATTTGTACATATCTGTCTGTCTGTCTGTCTACCTCTTTGTCCCCCTTACCTATAGGTTTGCCTATCTGTCTATCTATCTCATCTATGTGTGCATGTCTGTCTGTCTATCTGTCTACCTCTTTGTCCACCTTACCATTGTGTTTGTCTATCTATCTATCTATCTCATCTATGTGTGCATATCTGTCTGTCTGTCTGTCTGTCTACCACTTTGTTGCCCTTACCTGTGTGTTTGTCTATCTATCTATCTATCTCATCTATGTGTGCATGTCTGTCTGTCTGTCTGTCTATTTATCTCATCTATGTGTGCATGTCTGTCTTTCTGTCTGTCTATCTGTTTCTCCACCTTACCTATGTGTTTGTCTATCTATCTATCTATCTCATCTATGTGTGCATGTCTGTCTGTCTGTCTGTCTACCACTTTGTCCACCTTACCTATGTGTTTACCTATCTGTCTATCTATCTCATCTATGCGTGCATGTCTGTCTGTCTGTCTACCAATTTGTCACCCTTACCTATGTGTTTTTCTATCTGTCTATCTATCTCATCTATGTGTGCATGTCTGTCTTTCTGTATGTCTGTCTATCTATCTCATCTTTGTGTGTATGTCTGTCTTTCTGTCTGTCTGTCCATCTATCTCATCTATGTGTTTATGTCTGTCTGTCTGTCTGTCTATCAGTCTATATATCTCATCTATGTGTGCATGTCTGTCTGTCTGTCTGTCTACCATTTTGTCCACCTTAGCTATGTGTTTGTCTATCTGTCTATCTTACTCATCTATGTGTGTATGTCTGTCTGTCTGTCTGTCTGTCTACCACTTTGTCCACCTTACCTATGTGTTTGTCTATCTGTCTATCTATCTCATCTATGTGTGCATGTCTGTTTGTCTGTCTGTCTACCTCTTTGTCCACCTTACCTATGTGTTTGTCTATCTGTCTATCTATCTCATCTATGTGTGCATGTCTGTCTGTCTGTCTGTCTACCTCTTTGTCTACCTTACCTATGTGTTTGTCTATCTGTCTATCTATCTCATCTATGTGTGCATGTCTGTCTGTCTGTTTGTCTGTCTATCTATCTCATTTATGTGTGTATGTCTGTCTTTCTGTCTGTCTGTCTATCTATCTCATCTATGTGTGCATGTCTGTCTGTCTGTCTGTCTACCTCTTTGTCTACCTTACCTATGTGTTTGTCTGTCTGTCTATCAATCTCATCTATGTGTGTATGTCTGTCTTTCTGTCTGTCTGTCTATCTATCTCATTTATGTGTGTATGTCTGTCTTTCTGTCTGTCTGTCTATCTATCTCATCTATGTGTGTATGTCTGTCTGTCTGTCTGTCTGTCTGTCTATCTATCTCATCTGTGTGTGCATGTCTGTCAGTCTGTCTACCTCTTTGTCCACCTTACCCATGTTTTTGCGTATCTGTCTATCTATCTCATCTATGTGTGCATGTCTGTCTGTCTGTCTGTCTACCACTTTGTTGCCCTTACCTATGTGTTTGTCTATCTATCTATCTATCTCATCTTTGTGTGCATGTCTGTCTGTCTGTCTGTCTATCTATCTCATCTATGTGTGCATGTCTGTCTTTCTGTCTGTATATCTGTTTGTCCACCTTACCTATTTGTTTGTCTATCTATCTATCTATCTCATCTATGTGTGCATGTCTGTCTGTCTGTCTGTCTGTCTACCTCTTTGTCCACCTTACCATATGTGTTTACCTATCTGTCTATCTATCTCATCTATGCGCGCATGTCTGTCTGTCTGTCTACCACTTTGTGCCCCTTACCTATGTGTTTTTCTATCTGTCTATCTATCTCATCTATGTGTGCATGTCTGTCTTTCTGTGTGTCTGTCTATCTATCTCATCTATGTGTGTATGTCTGTCTTTTTGTCTGTCTTTCCATCTATCTCATCTATGTGTGTATGTCTGTCTTTCTGTCTGTCTGTCTATCTATCTCATCTATGTGTGTATGTCTGTCTGTTTTTCTGTGTGTCTATCTATCTCATCTATGTGTGCATGTCTGTCTGTCTGTCTACCTCTTTGTCCACCTTACCTATGTCTTTGCCTATCTGTCTATCTATCTCATCTATGTGTCCATGTCTGTCTGTCTGTCTGTCTACCTCTTTGTCCACCTTACCTATGTGTTTGCCTATCTGTCTATCTATCTCATCTATGTGTGTATGCCTGTCTGTCTGTCTGTCTGTCTACCACTTTGTCCACCTTACCTATGTGTTTGTCTATCTGTCTATCTATATCATCTATGTGTGCATGTCTGTCTGTCTGTCTGTCTACCACTTTGTTCCCCTTACCTATGTGTTTGCCTATCTGTCTATCGATCTCATCTATATGTGTATGTCTGTCTGTCTGTCTGTCTGTCTGTCTGTCTACCACTTTGTCTACCTTACCAATGTGTTTGCCTATCTGTCTATTTATCTCATCTATCTGTGCAGGTCTGTCTGTCTGTCTGTCTGTCTGTCTGTCTACCACTTTGTCCACCTTACCTATGTGTTTGTCTATCTGTCTATCTATCTCATCTATGTGTGCATGTCTGTCTGTCTGTCTGTCTATCTATCTCATCTATGTGTGCATGTCTGTCTGTCTGTCTTTCTATCTATCTCATCTATGTGTGCATGTCTCTCTGTCTGTCTGTCTATCTATCTCACCTATGTGTGCATGTCTGTCTGTCTGTCTGTCTACCTCTTTGTCCACCTTACTTATGTGTTTGTCTATCTGTCTATCTATCTCATCTATGTGTGCATGTCTGTCTGTCTGTCTGTCTGTCTGTCTGTCTGTCTACCTCTTTGTCCACCTTACCTATGTGTTTGCCTATCTGTCTATCTATCTCATCTATGTGTGCATGTCTGTCTGTCTGTCAGTCTATCTATCTCATCTTTGTGTGCATGTCTGTCTGTCTGTCTATCTATCTCATCTATGTGTGCATGTCTGTCTGTCTGTCTGTCTACCTCTTTGTCCCCCTTACCTATGTGTTTGTCTATCTGTCTATCTATCTCATCTATGTGTGCATGTCTGTCTGTCTGTCTGTCTACCTCTTTGTCCACGTTACCTATGTGTTTGTCTATCTGTCTATCTATCTCATCTATGTGTGCATGTCTGTCTGTCTGTCTGTCTACCTCTTTGTCTACCTTACCTATGTGTTTGTCTGTCTGTCTATCAATCTCATCTATGTGTGTATGTCTGTCTTTCTGTCTGTCTGTATATCTATCTCATTTATGTGTGTATGTCTGTCTTTCTGTCTGTCTGTCTATCTATCTCATCTATGTGTGTATGTCTGTCTGTCTGTCTGTCTGTCTGTCTATCTATCTCATCTGTGTGTGCATGTCTGTCAGTCTGTCTACCTCTTTGTCCACCTTACCCATGTTTTTGCGTATCTGTCTATCTATCTCATCTATGTGTGCATGTCTGTCTTTCTGTCTGTCTGTCTACCACTTTGTTGCCCTTACCTATGTGTTTGTCTATCTATCTATCTATCTCATCTTTGTGTGCATGTCTGTCTGTCTGTCTGTCTATCTATCTCATCTATGTGTGCATGTCTGTCTTTCTGTCTGTATATCTGTTTGTCCACCTTACCTATTTGTTTGTCTATCTATCTATCTATCTCATCTATGTGTGCATGTCTGTCTGTCTGTCTGTCTGTCTACCTCTTTGTCCACCTTACCATATGTGTTTACCTATCTGTCTATCTATCTCATCTATGCGCGCATGTCTGTCTGTCTGTCTACCACTTTGTGCCCCTTACCTATGTGTTTTTCTATCTGTCTATCTATCTCATCTATGTGTGCATGTCTGTCTTTCTGTCTGTCTGTCTATCTATCTCATCTATGTGTGTATGTCTGTCTTTTTGTCTGTCTGTCCATCTATCTCATCTATGTGTGTATGTCTGTCTTTCTGTCTGTCTGTCTATCTATCTCATCTATGTGTGCATGTCTGTCTGTCTGTCTGTCTATCTATCTCATCTATGTGTGCATGTCTGTCTGTCTGTCTTTCTATCTATCTCATCTATGTGTGTATGTCTGTCTGTTTTTCTGTGTGTCTATCTATCTCATCTATGTGTGCATGTCTGTCTGTCTGTCTACCTCTTTGTCCACCTTACCTATGTCTTTCCCTATCTGTCTATCTATCTCATCTATGTGTCCATGTCTGTCTGTCTGTCTGTCTACCTCTTTGTCCACCTTACCTATGTGTTTGCCTATCTGTCTATCTATCTCATCTATGTGTGTATGTCTGTCTGTCTGTCTGTCTGTCTACCACTTTGTCCACCTTACCTATGTGTTTGTCTATCTGTCTATCTATATCATCTATGTGTGCATGTCTGTCTGTCTGTCTGTCTACCACTTTGTTCCCCTTACCTATGTGTTTGCCTATCTGTCTATCGATCTCATCTATATGTGTATGTCTGTCTGTCTGTCTGTCTGTCTGTCTACCACTTTGTCTACCTTACCAATGTGTTTGCCTATCTGTCTATTTATCTCATCTATCTGTGCAGGTCTGTCTGTCTGTCTGTCTGTCTGTCTACAACTTTTGTCCACCTTACCTATGTGTTTGTCTATCTGTCTATCTATCTCATCTATGTGTGCATGTCTGTCTGTCTGTCTGTCTATCTATCTCATCTATGTGTGCATGTCTGTCTGTCTGTCTTTCTATCTATCTCATCTATGTGTGCATGTCTCTCTGTCTGTCTGTCTATCTATCTCACCTATGTGTGCATGTCTGTCTGTCTGTCTGTCTACCTCTTTGTCCACCTTAATTATGTGTTTGTCTATCTGTCTATCTATCTCATCTATGTGTGCATGTCTGTCTGTCTGTCTGTCTGTCTGTCTGTCTACCTCTTTGTCCACCTTACCTATGTGTTTGCCTATCTGTCTATCTATCTCATCTATGTGTGCATGTCTGTCTGTCTGTCAGTCTATCTATCTCATCTATATGTGCATGTCTGTCTGTCTGTCTGTCTATCTATCTCATCTATGTGTGCATGTCTGTCTGTCTGTCTGTCTATCTATCTCATCTATGTGTGCATGTCTGTCTGTCTGTCTGTCTACCTCTTTGTCCCCCTTACCTATGTGTTTGTCTATCTGTCTATCTATCTCATCTATGTGTGCATGTCTGTCTGTCTGTCTGTCTACCTCTTTGTCCACCTTACCTATGTGTTTGTCTATCTGTCTATCTATCTCATCTATGTGTGCATGTCTGTCTGTCTGTCTGTCTACCTCTTTGTCCCCCTTACCTATGTGTTTGTCTATCTGTCTATCTATCTCATCTATGTGTGCATGTCTGTCTGTCTGTTTGTCTGTCTACATCTTTGTCTACCTTAACTATGTGTTTGTCTATCTGTCTATCTATCTCATCTATGTGTGCATGTCTGTCTGTCTACCACTTTGTCCCCCTTACCTATGTGTTTGCCTATCTGTCTATCTATCTCATCTATGTGTGCATGTCTGTCTGTCTGTCTACCACTTTTTCACCATAACCTATCTGTTTGCCTATCTGTCTATCTATCTCATCTATGTGTGCATGTCTGTCTTTCTGTCTACCTCTTTGTACACCTTACCTATTTGTTTGTCTAACTGTCTATCTATCTAATCTATGTGTGCATGTCTGTCTGTCTGTCTGTCTGTCTACCAATTTGTCCCCCTTACCTATGTGTTTCTCTATCTGTCTGTCTATCTCATCTATGTGTGCATGTCTGTCTGTCTGTCTGTCTACCTCTTTGACAACCTTACCTATGTGTTTGTCTATCTCTCTATCTATCTCATCTATGTGTACATATCTGTCTGTCTGTCTGTCTACCTCTTTGTCCGCCTTACCTATAGGTTTGCCTATCTGTCTATCTATCTCATCTATGTGTGCATGTCTGTCTGTCTATCTGTCTACCTCTTTGTCCACCTTACCTATGTGTTTGTCTATCTATCTATCTATCTCATCTATGTGTGCATATCTGTCTGTCTGTCTGTCTGTCTACCACTTTGTTGCCCTTACCTGTGTGTTTGTCTATCTATCTATCTATCTCATCTATGTGTGCATGTCTGTCTGTCTGTCTGTCTATTTATCTCATCTATGTGTGCATGTCTGTCTTTCTGTCTGTCTATCTGTTTGTCCACCTTACCTATGTGTTTGTCTATCTATCTATCTATCTCATCTATGTGTGCATGTCTGTCTGTCTGTCTGTCTACCACTTTGTCCACCTTACCTATGTGTTTACCTATCTGTCTATCTATCTCATCTATGCGCGCATGTCTGTCTGTCTGTCTACCACTTTGTGCCCCTTACCTATGTGTTTTTCTATCTGTCTATCTATCTCATCTATGTGTGCATGTCTGTCTTTCTGTCTGTCTGTCTATCTATCTCATCTATGTGTGTATGTCTGTCTTTTTGTCTGTCTGTCCATCTATCTCATCTATGTGTGTATGTCTGTCTTTCTGTCTGTCTGTCTATCTATCTCATCTATGTGTGCATGTCTGTCTGTCTGTCTGTCTATCTATCTCATCTATGTGTGCATGTCTGTCTGTCTGTCTTTCTATCTATCTCATCTATGTGTGTATGTCTGTCTGTTTTTCTGTGTGTCTATCTATCTCATCTATGTGTGCATGTCTGTCTGTCTGTCTACCTCTTTGTCCACCTTACCTATGTCTTTCCCTATCTGTCTATCTATCTCATCTATGTGTCCATGTCTGTCTGTCTGTCTGTCTACCTCTTTGTCCACCTTACCTATGTGTTTGCCTATCTGTCTATCTATCTCATCTATGTGTGTATGTCTGTCTGTCTGTCTGTCTGTCTACCACTTTGTCCACCTTACCTATGTGTTTGTCTATCTGTCTATCTATATCATCTATGTGTGCATGTCTGTCTGTCTGTCTGTCTACCACTTTGTTCCCCTTACCTATGTGTTTGCCTATCTGTCTATCGATCTCATCTATATGTGTATGTCTGTCTGTCTGTCTGTCTGTCTGTCTACCACTTTGTCTACCTTACCAATGTGTTTGCCTATCTGTCTATTTATCTCATCTATCTGTGCAGGTCTGTCTGTCTGTCTGTCTGTCTGTCTACAACTTTTGTCCACCTTACCTATGTGTTTGTCTATCTGTCTATCTATCTCATCTATGTGTGCATGTCTGTCTGTCTGTCTGTCTATCTATCTCATCTATGTGTGCATGTCTGTCTGTCTGTCTTTCTATCTATCTCATCTATGTGTGCATGTCTCTCTGTCTGTCTGTCTATCTATCTCACCTATGTGTGCATGTCTGTCTGTCTGTCTGTCTACCTCTTTTTACACCTTAATTATGTGTTTGTCTATCTGTCTATCTATCTCATCTATGTGTGCATGTCTGTCTGTCTGTCTGTCTGTCTGTCTGTCTACCTCTTTGTCCACCTTACCTATGTGTTTGCCTATCTGTCTATCTATCTCATCTATGTGTGCATGTCTGTCTGTCTGTCAGTCTATCTATCTCATCTATATGTGCATGTCTGTCTGTCTGTCTGTCTATCTATCTCATCTATGTGTGCATGTCTGTCTGTCTGTCTGTCTATCTATCTCATCTATGTGTGCATGTCTGTCTGTCTGTCTGTCTACCTCTTTGTCCCCCTTACCTATGTGTTTGTCTATCTGTCTATCTATCTCATCTATGTGTGCATGTCTGTCTGTCTGTCTGTCTACCTCTTTGTCCACCTTACCTATGTGTTTGTCTATCTGTCTATCTATCTCATCTATGTGTGCATGTCTGTCTGTCTGTCTGTCTACCTCTTTGTCTACCTTACCTATATGTTTGTCTATCTGTCTATCTATCTCATCTATGTGTGCATGTCTGTCTGTCTGTTTGTCTGTCTACATCTTTGTCTACCTTAACTATGTGTTTGTCTATCTGTCTATCTATCTCATCTATGTGTGCATGTCTGTCTGTCTACCACTTTGTCCCCCTTACCTATGTGTTTGCCTATCTGTCTATCTATCTCATCTATGTGTGCATGTCTGTCTGTCTGTCTACCACTTTTTCACCATAACCTATCTGTTTGCCTATCTGTCTATCTATCTCATCTATGTGTGCATGTCTGTCTTTCTGTCTACCTCTTTGTACACCTTACCTATTTGTTTGTCTAACTGTCTATCTATCTAATCTATGTGTGCATGTCTGTCTGTCTGTCTGTCTGTCTACCAATTTGTCCCCCTTACCTATGTGTTTCTCTATCTGTCTGTCTATCTCATCTATGTGTGCATGTCTGTCTGTCTGTCTGTCTACCTCTTTGACAACCTTACCTATGTGTTTGTCTATCTCTCTATCTATCTCATCTATGTGTACATATCTGTCTGTCTGTCTGTCTACCTCTTTGTCCGCCTTACCTATAGGTTTGCCTATCTGTCTATCTATCTCATCTATGTGTGCATGTCTGTCTGTCTATCTGTCTACCTCTTTGTCCACCTTACCTATGTGTTTGTCTATCTATCTATCTATCTCATCTATGTGTGCATATCTGTCTGTCTGTCTGTCTGTCTACCACTTTGTTGCCCTTACCTGTGTGTTTGTCTATCTATCTATCTATCTCATCTATGTGTGCATGTCTGTCTGTCTGTCTGTCTATTTATCTCATCTATGTGTGCATGTCTGTCTTTCTGTCTGTCTATCTGTTTGTCCACCTTAAGTATGTGTTTGTCTATCTATCTATCTATCTCATCTATGTGTGCATGTCTGTCTGTCTGTCTGTCTACCACTTTGTCCACCTTACCTATGTGTTTACCTATCTGTCTATCTATCTCATCTATGCGTGCATGTCTGTCTGTCTGTCTACCACTTTGTCTCCCTTACCTATGTGTTTTTCTATCTGTCTATCTATCTCATCTGTGTGTGCATGTCTGTCTTTCTGTATGTCTGTCTATCTATCTCATCTTTGTGTGTATGTCTGTCTTTCTGTCTGTCTGTCCATCTATCACATCTATGTGTTTATGTCTGTCTGTCTGTCTGTCTATCTGTCTATATATCTCATCTATGTGTGCATGTCTGTCTGTCTGTCTGTCTACCACTTTGTCCACCTTACCTATGTGTTTGTCTATCTGTCTATCTTACTCAACTATGTGTGTATGTCTGTCTGTCTGTCTGTCTGTCTACCACTTTGTCCACCTTACCTATGTGTTTGTCTATCTGTCTATCTATCTCATCTATGTGTGCATGTCTGTTCTTCTGTCTGTCTGTCTGTCTGTCTACCTCTTTGTCTACCTTACCTATGTGTTTGTCTATCTGTCTATCTATCTCATCTATGTGTGCATGTCTGTCTGTCTACCACTTTGTCCCCCTTACCTATTTTTTTGCCTATCTGTCTATCTATCTCATCTATGTGTGCATGTCTGTCTGTCTGTCTATCACTTTCTCCCCCTTACCTATGTGTTTGCCTATCTGTCTATCTATCTCATCTATGTGTGCATGTCTGTCAATCTGTCTACCTCTTTGTCCACCTTCCTTATTTGTTTGTCTATCTGTCTATCTATCTCATCTATGTGTGTATGTCTGTCTGTCTGTCTGTCTGTCTGTCTACCACTTTGTCCACCTTACCTATGTGTTTGTCTATCTGTCTATATATCTCATCTATGTGTGCATGTCTGTCTGTCTGTCTGTCTACCACTTTGTTCCCTTTACCTATGTGTTTGCCTATCTGTCTATCTATCTCATCTATGCGCGCATGTCTGTCTGTCTGTCTACCACTTTGTGCCCCTTACCTATGTGTTTTTCTATCTGTCTATATATCTCATCTATGTGTGCATGTCTGTCTTTCTGTCTGTCTGTCTATCTATCTCATATATGTGTGTATGTCTGTCTTTTTGTCTGTCTGTCTATCTATCTCATCTATGTGTGTATGTCTGTCTGTCTGTCTGTCTGTCTGTCTACCTCTTAGTCCACATTAACTATATGTTTGCCTATCTGTCTATCTATCTCATCTATGTGTGTATGTCTGTCTGTCTGTCTGTCTGTCTGTCTACCACTTTGTCCACCTTACCTATGTGTTTGTCTATCTGTCTATATATCTCATCTATGTGTGCATGTCTGTCTGTCTGTCTGTCTACCACTTTGTTCCCTTTACCTATGTGTTTGCCTATCTGTCTATCTATCTCATCTATGCGCGCATGTCTGTCTGTCTGTCTACCACTTTGTGCCCCTTACCTATGTGTTTTTCTATCTGTCTATATATCTCATCTATGTGTGCATGTCTGTCTTTCTGTCTGTCTGTCTATCTATCTCATATATGTGTGTATGTCTGTCTTTTTGTCTGTCTGTCTATCTATCTCATCTATGTGTGTATGTCTATCTGTTTTTCTGTGTGTCTATCTATCTCATCTATGTGTGCATGTCTGTCTGTCTGTCTACCTCTTTGTCCACCTTACCTATGTCTTTGCCTATCTGTCTATCTATCTCATCTATGTGTCCATGTCTGTCTGTCTGTCTGTCTACCTCTTTGTCCACCTTACCTATGTGTTTGCCTATCTGTCTATCTATCTCATCTATGTGTGTATGTCTGTCTGTCTGTCTGTCTGTCTACCACTTTGTCCACCTTACCTATGTGTTTGTCTATCTGTCTATCTATATCATCTATGTGTGCATGTCTGTCTGTCTGTCTGTCTACCACTTTGTTCCCCTTACCTATGTGTTTGCCTATCTGTCTATCGATCTCATCTATATGTGTATGTCTGTCTGTCTGTCTGTCTGTCTACCACTTTGTCTACCTTACCAATGTGTTTGCCTATCTGTCTATTTATCTCATCTATCTGTGCAGGTCTGTCTGTCTGTCTGTCTGTCTGTCTGTCTACCACTTTGTCCACCTTACCTATGTGTTTGTCTATCTGTCTATCTATCTCATCTATGTGTGCATGTCTGTCTGTCTGTCTGTATATCTATCTCATCTATGTGTGCATGTCTGTCTGTCTGTCTTTCTATCTATCTCATCTATGTGTGCATGTCTCTCTGTCTGTCTGTCTATCTATCTCACCTATGTGTGCATGTCTGTCTGTCTGTCTGTCTACCTCTTTGTCCACCTTACTTATGTGTTTGTCTATCTGTCTATCTATCTCATCTATGTGTGCATGTCTGTCTGTCTGTCTGTCTGTCTGTCTGTCTGTCTACCTCTTTGTCCACCTTACCTATGTGTTTGCCTATCTGTCTATCTATTTCATCTATGTGTGCTTGTCTGTCTGTCTGTCAGTCTATCTATCTCATCTATGTGTGCATGTCTGTCTGTCTGTCTGTCTATCTATCTCATCTATGTGTGCATGTCTGTCTGTCTGTCTATCTATCTCATCTATGTGTGCATGTCTGTCTGTCTGTCTGTCTACCTCTTTGTCCCCCTTACCTATGTGTTTGTCTATCTGTCTATCTATCTCATCTATGTGTGCATGTCTGTCTGTCTGTCTGTCTACCTCTTTGTCCACCTTACCTATGTGTTTGTCTATCTGTCTATCTATCTCATCTATGTGTGCATGTCTGTCTGTCTGTCTGTCTACCTCTTTGTCTACCTTACCTATGTGTTTGTCTATCTGTCTATCTATCTCATCTATGTGTGCATGTCTGTCTGTCTGTTTGTCTGTCTACATCTTTGTCTACCTTAACTATGTGTTTGTCTATCTGTCTATCTATCTCATCTATGTGTGCATGTCTGTCTGTCTACCACTTTGTCCCCCTTACCTATGTGTTTGCCTATCTGTCTATCTATCTCATCTATGTGTGCATGTCTGTCTGTCTGTCTACCACTTTGTCACCATAACCTATGTTTTTCCTTATCTGTCTATCTATCTCATCTATGTGTGCATGTCTGTCTGTCTGTCTACCTCTTTGTCCACCTTACCTATTTGTTTGTCTAACTGTCTATCTATTTCATCTATGTGTGCATGTCTGTCTGTCTGTCTGTCTGTCTACCACTTTGTCCCCCTTACCTATGTGTTTCTCTATCTGTCTGTCTATCTCATCTATGTGTGCATGTCTGTCTGTCTGTCTGTCTACCTCTTTGACAACCTTACCTATGTGTTTGTCTATCTCTCTATCTATCTCATCTATGTGTACATATCTGTCTGTCTGTCTGTCTACCTCTTTGTCCCCCTTACCTATAGGTTTGCCTATCTGTCTATCTATCTCATCTATGTGTGCATGTCTGTCTGTCTATCTGTCTACCTCTTTGTCCACCTTACCTATGTGTTTGTCTATCTATCTATCTATCTCATCTATGTGTGCATATCTGTCTGTCTGTCTGTCTGTCTACCACTTTGTTGCCCTTACCTGTGTGTTTGTCTATCTATCTATCTATCTCATCTATGTGTGCATGTCTGTCTGTCTGTCTGTCTACCACTTTGTCCACCTTACCTATGTGTTTACCTATCTGTCTATCTATCTCATCTATGCGTGCATGTCTGTCTGTCTGTCTACCACTTTGTCCCCCTTACCTATGTGTTTTTCTATCTGTCTATCTATCTCATCTATGTGTGCATGTCTGTCTTTCTGTATGTCTGTCTATCTATCTCATCTTTGTGTGTATGTCTGTCTTTCTGTCTGTCTGTCCATCTATCTCATCTATGTGTTTATGTCTGTCTGTCTGTCTGTCTGTCTGTCTATATATCTCATCTATGTGTGCATGTCTGTCTGTCTGTCTGTCTACCACTTTGTCCACCTTACCTATGTGTTTGTCTATCTGTCTATCTATCTCATCTATGTGTGTATGTCTGTCTGTCTGTCTGTCTGTCTACCACTTTGTCCACCTTACCTATGTGTTTGTCTATCTGTCTATCTATCTCATCTATGTGTGCATGTCTGTTCTTCTGTCTGTCTGTCTATCTATCTGATCTATGTGTGTATGTCTGTCTTTCTGTCTGTCTGTCCATCTATCTCATCTATGTGTGTATGTCTGTCTTTCTGTCTGTCTATCTATCTCATCTATGTGTGCATGTCTGTCTGTCTGTCTGTCTGTCTACCTCTTTGTCTACCTTACCTATGTGTTTGTCTATCTGTCTATCTATCTCATCTATGTGTGAATGTCTGTCTGTCTACCACTTTGTCCCCCATACCTATGGGTTTGCCTATTTGTCTATCTATCTCATCTATGTGTGCATATCTGTCTGTCTGTCTGTCTACCTCTTTGTCAACCTTACCTATGTGTTTGTCTATCTGTCTATCTATCTCATCTATGTGTACATATCTGTCTGTCTGTCTGTCTATCTCTTTGTCCCCCTTACCTATGTGTTTGCCTATCTGTCTATCTATCTCATCTATGTGTGCATGTCTGTCTGTCTATTTGTCTACCTCTTTGTCAACCTTACCTATGTGTTTGTCTATCTGTCTATCTATCTCATCTATGTGTACATATCTGTCTGTCTGTCTGTCTATCTCTTTGTCCCCCTTACCTATGTGTTTGCCTATCTATCTATCTATCTCATCTATGTGTGCATGTCTGTCTGTCTGTCTGTCTGTCTACCACTTTGTTGCCCTTACCTATGTGTTTGTCTATCTATCTATCTATCTCATCTATGTGTGCATGTCTGTCTGTCTGTCTGTCTATCTATCTCATCTATGTGTGCATGTCTGTCTTTCTGTCTGTCTATCTCTTTGTTCACCTTAAATATGTGTTTGTCTATCTATCTATCTATCTCATCTATGTGTGCATGTCTGTCTGTCTGTCTGTCTGTCTACCTCTTTGTCCACCTTACCTATGTATTTACCTATCTGTCTATCTATCTCATCTATTCGTGCATGTCTGTCTGTCTGTCTACCTCTTTGTCCACCTTACCTATGTGTTTAACTATCTGTCTATCTATCTCATCTATGTGTGCATGTCTGTCTTTCTGTCTGTCTGTCTATCTATCCCATCTATGTGTGTATGTCTGTCTTTCTGTCTGTCTGTCCATCTATCTCATCTATGTGTGTATGTCTGTCTTTCTGTCTGTCTGTCTATCTATCTCATCTATGTGTGTATGTCTGTCTGTCTGTCTGTCTGTCTGTCTATCTATCTCATCTATGTGTGCATGTCTGTCTGTCTGTCTACCTCTTTGTCCACCTTACCTATATGTTTGGTTATCTGTCTAGCTATCTCATCTATGTGTCCATGTCTGTCTGTCTGTCTACCACTTTGTCCACCTTACCTATGTGTTTGTGTATCTGTCTATCTATCTCGTGTATGTGTGCATGTCTATCTGTCTGTCAGTCTACCTCTTTGTACACCTTACCTATGTGTTTGTATATCTGTCTATCTATCTCATCTATGTGTGCATGTCTGTCTTTCTGTCCTACCACTTTGTCCCCCTTACCTATGTGTTTGCCTGTCTGTCAATCTATCTCATCTATGTGTGCATGTCTGTCTGTCTGTCTGTCTGTCTGTCTGTCTACAACTTTGTCCCCCTTACCTATGTGTTTGTCTATCTGTCTATCTATCTCATCTATGTGTGCATGACTGTCTGTTCTTCTGTCTACCACTTTGTCCCTTTACCTATGTGTTTGCCTATCTGTCTATCTATCTCATCTATGTGTGCATGTGTTTCTGTCTGTCTGTCTACATCTTTGTCCCCCTTACCTATGTGTTTGCCTATCTGTCTATCTATCTCATCTATGTGTGCATGTCTGTCTGTCTATCTGTCTACCTCTTTGTCCACCTTACCTATGTGTTTGTCTATCAATCTATCTATCTCATCTATCTGTGCATGTCTGTCTGTCTGTCTGTCTGTCTACCACTTTGTCCCCCTTACCTATGTGTTTGTCTATCTATCTATCTATCTCATCTATGTTTTCAGGTCTGTCTGTCTGTCTGTCTATCTATCTCATCTATGTGTGCATGTCTGTCTATCTGTCTGTCTACCTCTTTGTCCACCTTACCTATGTGTTTGTCTATCTATCTATCTATCTCATCTATGTGTGCATGTCTGTCTGTCTGTCTGTCTGTCTACCTCTTTGTCCACCTTACCTATGTGTTGACCTATCTGTTTATCTATCTCATCTATGTGTGCATGTCTGTCTGTCTATCTACCAATTTTTCCCCCTTACCTATGTGTTTGTCTATCTGTCTATCTATCTCATCTATGTGTGCATGTCTGTCTTTCTGTCTGTCTGTCGATCTATCTCATCTATGTGTGTATGTCTGTCTTTCTGTCTGTCTGTCTATCTATCTCATCTATGTGTGTATGTCTGTCTTTCTGTCTGTCTGTCTATCTAACTCATCTATGTGTGTATGTCTGTCTATCTCTTTGTCCACTTACCTATGTGTTTGCCTATCTGTCTATCTATGTTATCTATGTGTGCATGTCTTTCTGTCTGTCTGTCTTTCTGTCTAGCACTTTGTCCAATTTACCTATGTGTTTGTCTATCTGTCTATCTATCTCATCTATGTTTGCATGTCTGTCTGTCTGTCTGTCTACCACTTTTTCCAACTTACCTATGTGTTTGTCTATCTCTCTATCTATCTCATCTATGTGTGCATGTATGTCTGTCTGTCTGTCTACCTCTTTGTCCACCTTACCTATGTGTTTGCCTATCTGTCTACCTATCTCATCTATGTGTGCATGTCTGTCTGTCTGTCTGTCTATCTATCTCATCTATGTGTGCATGACTGTCTGTCTGTCTGTCTATCTATCTCATCTATGTGTGCATGTCTGTCTGTCTGTCTGTCTATCTATCTCATGTATGTGTGCATGTCTGTCTGTCTGTCTGTCTACCTCTTTGTCCACCTTACCTATGTGTTTGTCTATCTGTCTATCTATCTCATCTATATGTGCATGTCTGTCTGTCTGTCTGTCTACCTCTTTGTCTACCTTACCTATGTGTTTGTCTATCTGTCTATCTATCTCATCTATGTGTGCATGTCTGTCTGTCTGTCTGTCTGTCTACCTCTTTGTCTACCTTACCTATGTGTTTGTCTATCTGTCTATCTATCTCATCTATGTGTGAATGTCTGTCTGTCTACCACTTTGTCCCCCTTACCTCTGTCTTTGCCTATTTGTCTATCTATCTCATCTATGTGTGCATGTCTGTCTGTCTGTCTACCACTTTGTCACCCTAACCTATGTGTTTGCCTATCTGTCTATCTATCTCATCTATGTGTATATGTCTGTCTGTCTGTCTACCTCTTTGTCCACCTTACCTATTTGTTTGTCTAACTGTCTATCTATCTCATCTATGTGTGCATGTCTGTCTGTCTGTCTGTCTGTCTACCACTTTGTCCCCCTTACCTATGTGTTTGTCTTTCTGTCTCTCTATCTCATCTATGTGGGCATGTCTGTCTGTCTGTCTGTCTACCTCTTTGTCAACCTTACCTATGTGTTTGCCTATCAGTCTATCTATCTCATCTATGTGTGCATGTCTGTCTGTCTATTTGTCTACTTCTTTGTCCGCCTTACCTATGTGTTTGTCTATCTCTCTATCTATCTCATCTAGGTGTGCATGTCTGTCTGTCTGTCTGTCTGTCTACCACTTTGTTGCCCTTACCTATGTGTTTGTCTATCTATCTATCTATCTCATCTATGTGTGCATGTCTGTCTGTCTGTCTGTCTATCTATCTCATCTATGTGTGCATGTCTGTCTTTCTGTCTGTCTATGTCTTTGTTCACCTTACCTATGTGTTTGTCTATCTATCTATCTATCTCATCTATGTGTGCATGTCTGTCTGTCTGTCTGTCTGTCTACCTCTTTGTCCACCTTACCTATGTATTTACCTATATGTCTATCTATCTCATCTATGCGTGCATGTATGTCTGTCTGTCTACCTCTTTGTCCACCTTACCTATGTGTTTACCTATCTGTCTATCTATCTCATCTATGTGTGCATGTCTGACTTTCTGTCTGTCTGTCTATCTATCTGATCTATGTGTGTATGTCTGTCTTTCTGTCTGTCTGTCCATCTATCTCATCTATGTGTGTATGTCTGTCTTTCTGTCTGTCTATCTATCTCATCTATGTGTGCATGTCTGTCTGTCTGTCTGTCTGTCTACCTCTTTGTCTACCTTACCTATGTGTTTGTCTATCTGTCTATCTATCTCATCTATGTGTGAATGTCTGTCTGTCTTCCACTTTGTCCCCCTTACCTATGTGTTTGCCTATTTGTCTATCTATCTCATCTATGTGTGCATGTCTGTCTGTCCGTCAACCACTTTGTCACCCTAACCTATGTGTTTGCCTATCTGTCTATCTATCTCATCTATGTGTGCATGTCTGTCTGTCTGTCTACCTCTTTGTCCACCTTACCTATTTGTTTGTCTAACTGTCTATCTATCTCATCTATGTGTGCATGTCTGTCTGTCTGTCTGTCTGTCTACCACTTTGTCCCCCTTACCTATGTGTTTGTCTATCTGTCTATCTGTCTCATCTATGTGTGCATATCTGTCTGTCTGTCTGTCTACCTCTTTGTCAACCTTACCTATGTGTTTGTCTATCTGTCTATCTATCTCATCTATGTGTACATATCTGTCTGTCTGTCTGTCTACCTCTTTGTCCCCCTTACCTATGTGTTTGCCTATCTGTCTATCTATCTCATCTATGTGTGCATGTCTTTCTGTCTATTTGTCTACCTCTTTGTCCACCTTACCTATGTGTTTGTCTATCTATCTATCTATCTCATCTATGTGTGCATGTCTGTCTGTCTGTCTGTCTGTCTACCACTTTGTTGCCCTTACCTATGTGTTTGTCTATCTATCTATCTATCTATATCATCTATGTGTGCATGTCTGTCTGTCTGTCTGTCTGTCTATCTATCTCATCTTTGTGTGCATGTCTGTCTTTCTGTCTGTCTATCTCTTTGTTCACCTTACCTTTGTGTTTGTCTATCTATCTATCTATCTCATCTATATGTGCATGTCTGTCTGTCTGTCTGTCTGTCTACCTCTTTGTCCACCTTACCTATGTATTTACCTATCTGTCTATCTATCTCATCTATGCGTGCATGTCTGTCTGTCTGTCTACCTCTTTGTCCACCTTACCTATGTGTTTACCTATCTGTCTATCTATCTCATCTATGTGTGCATGTCTGTCTTTCTGTCTGTCTGTCAATCTATCTCATCTATGTGTGTATGTCTGTCTTTCTGTCTGTCTGTCCATCTATTTCATCTATGTGTGTATGTCTGTCTTTCTGTCTGTCTGTTTATCTATCTCATCTATGTGTGTATGTCTGTCTGTCTGTCTGTCTGTCTGTCTATCTATCTCATCTATGTGTGCATGTCTGTCTGTCTGTCTTCCTCTTTGTCCACCTTACCTATGTGTTTGCCTATCTGTCTAGCTATCTCATCTATGTGTCCATGTCTGTCTGTCTGTCTACCACTTTGTCCACCTTACCTATATGTTTGTCTATCTGTCTATCTATCTCGTGTATGTGTGCATGTCTGTCTGTCTGTCAGTCTACCTCTTTGTCCACCTTACCTATGTATTTGTCTATCTGTCTATCGATCTCATCTATGTGTGCATGTCTGTCTGTCTATCTGTCTACCTCTTTGTCCACCTTAGCCATGTGTTTGTCTATCTGTCTATCTATCTCATCTATGTGTGCATGTCTGTCTGTCTGTCTGTCTACATCTTTATCTACCTTACCTATGTGTTTGTCTATCTGTCTATCTATCTCATCTATGTGTGAATGTCTGTCTGTCTACCACTTTGTCCCCCTTACCTATGTGTTTGCCTATTTGTCTATCTATCTCATCTATGTGTGAATGTCTGTCCTTCAACCACTTTGTCACCCTAACCTATGTGTTTGCCTATCTGTCTATCTATCTCATCTATGTGTGCATGTCTGTCTGTCTGTCTACCTCTTTGTCCACCTTACCTATTTGTTTGTCTAACTGTCTATCTATCTCATCTATGTGTGCATGTCTGTCTGTCTGTCTGTCTGTCTACCACTTTGTCCCCCTTACCTATGTGTTTGTCTATCTGTCTATCTATCTCATCTATGTGTGCATATCTGTCTGTCTGTCTGTCTACCTCTTTGTCAACCTTACCTATGTGTTTGTCTATCTGTCTATCTATCTCATCTATGTGTACATATCTGTCTGTCTGTCTGTCTATCTCTTTGTCCCCCTTACCTATGTGTTTGCCTATCTGTCTATCTATCTCATCTATGTGTGCATGTCTGTCTGTCTATTTGTCTACCTCTTTGTCCACCTTACCTATGTGTTTGTCTATCTATCTATCTATCTCATCTATGTGTGCATGTCTGTCTGTCTGTCTGTCTGTCTACCACTTTGTTGCCCTTACCTATGTGTTTGTCTATCTATCTATCTATCTCATCTATGTGTGCATGTCTGTCTGTCTGTCTGTCTATCTATCTCATCTATGTGTGCATGTCTGTCTTTCTGTCTGTCTATCTCTTTGTTCACCTTAAATATGTGTTTGTCTATCTATCTATCTATCTCATCTATGTGTGCATGTCTGTCTGTCTGTCTGTCTGTCTACCTCTTTGTCCACCTTACCTATGTATTTACCTATCTGTCTATCTATCTCATCTATTCGTGCATGTCTGTCTGTCTGTCTACCTCTTTGTCCACCTTACCTATGTGTTTACCTATCTGTCTATCTATCTCATCTATGTGTGCATGTCTGTCTTTCTGTCTGTCTGTCTATCTATCCCATCTATGTGTGTATGTCTGTCTTTCTGTCTGTCTGTCCATCTATCTCATCTATGTGTGTATGTCTGTCTTTCTGTCTGTCTGTCTGTCTATCTATCTCATCTATGTGTGTATGTCTGTCTGTCTGTCTGTCTGTCTATCTATCTCATCTATGTGTGCATGTCTTTCTGTCTGTCTACCTCTTTGTCCACCTTACCTATGTGTTTGCCTATCTGTCTAGCTATCTCATCTATGTGTCCATGTCTGTCTGTCTGTCTACCACTTTGTCCACCTTAGGTATGTGTTTGTCTATCTGTCTATCTATCTCGTGTATGTGTGCATGTCTGTCTGTCTGTCAGTCTACCTCTTTGTCCACCTTACCTATGTGTTTGTCTATCTGTCTATCGATCTCATCTATGTGTGCATTTCTGTCTGTCTATCTGTCTACCTCTTTGTCCACCTTACCCATGTGTTTGTCTATCTGTCTATCTATCTCATCTATGTGTGCATGTCTGTCTCTCTGTCTGTCTACCTCTTTGTCTACCTTACCTATGTGTTTGTCTATCTGTCTATCTATCTCATCTATGTGTGCATGTCTGTCTGTCTGTCTGTCTGTCTACCTCTTTGTCTACCTTACCTATGTGTTTGTCTATCTGTCTATCTATCTCATCTATGTGTGAATGTCTTTCTGTCTACCACTTTGTCCCCCTTACCTATGTGTTTGCCTATTTGTCTATCTATCTCATGTATTTGTGCATGTCTGTCTGTCCGTCAATCACTTTGTCACCCTAACCTATGTGTTTGCCTATCTGTCTATCTATCTCATCTATGTGTGCATGTCTGTCTGTCTACCTCTTTGTCCACCTTACCTATTTGTTTGTCTAACTGTCTTTCTATCTCATCTATGTGTGCATGTCTGTCTGTCTGTCTGTCTGTCTACCACTTTGTACCCCTTACCTATGTGTTTGTCTATCTGTCTATCTATCTCATCTATGTGTGCATATCTGTCTGTCTGTCTGTCTACCTCTTTGTCAACCTTACCTATGTGTTTGTCTATCTGTCTATCTATCTCATCTATGTGTACATATCTGTCTGTCTGTCTGTCTACCTCTTTGTCCCCCTTACCTATGTGTTTGCCTATCTGTCTATCTATCTCATCTTTGTGTGCATGTCTGTCTGTCTATTTGTCTACCTCTTTGTCCACCTTATCTATGTGTTTGTCTATCTATCTATCTATCTCATCTATGTGTGCATGTCTGTCTGTCTGTCTGTCTGTCTACCACTTTGTTGCCCTTACCTATGTGTTTGTCTATCTATCTATCTATCTCATCTATGTGTGCATGTCTGTCTGTCTGTCTGTCTATCTATCTCATCTATGTGTGCATGTCTGTCTTTCTGTCTGTCTATCTCTTTGTTCACCTTACCTATATGTTTGTCTATCTTTCTGTCTATCTCATTTATTATTGCATGTCTGTCTGTCTGTCTGTCTGTCTACCTCTTTGTCCACCTTACCTATGTATTTACCTATCTGTCTATCTATCTCATCTATGCGTGCATGTCTGTCTGTCTGTCTACCTATTTGTCCACCTTACCTATGTGTTTACCTATCTGTCTATCTATCTCATCTATGTGTGCATGTCTGTCTTTCTGTCTGTCTGTCTATCTATCTCATCTATGTGTGTATGTCTGTCTTTCTGTCTGTCTGTCCATCTATCTCATCTATGTGTGTATGTCTGTCGTTCTGTCTGTCTGTCTACCTATCTCATCTATGTGTGTATGTCTGTCTGTCTGTCTGTCTGTCTATCTATCTCATCTATGTGTGCATGTCTGTCTGTCTGTCTACCTCTTTGTCCACCTTACCTATGTGTTTGCCTATCTGTCTAGCTATCTCATCTATGTGTCCATGTCTGTCTGTCTGTCTACCACTTTGTCCACCTTACCTATGTGTTTGTCTATCTGTCTATCTATCTCGTGTATGTGTGCACGTCTATCTGTCTGTCAGTCTACGTCTTTGTACACCTTACCTATGTGTTTGTATATCTGTCTATCTATCTCATCTATGTGTGCATGTCTGTCTGTCTGTCCTACCACTTTGTCCCCCTTCCCTATGTGTTTGCCTGTCTGTCAATCTATCTCATCTATGTGTGCATGTCTGTCTGTCTGTCTGTCTGTCTGTCTGTCAGTCTACCTCTTTGTACACCTTACCTATGTGTTTGTATATCTGTCTATCTATCTCATCTATGTGTGCATGTCTGTCTGTCTGTCCTACCACTTTGTCCCCCTTACCTATGTGTTTGTCTATCTGTCTATCTATCTCATCTATGTGTGCATGTCTGTCTGTTCTTCTGTCTACCACTTTGTCCCTTTACCTATGTGTTTGCCTATCTGTCTATCTATCTCATCTATGTGTGCATGTCTGTCTGTCTGTCTGTCTACCTCTTTGTCCCCCTTACCTATGTGTTTGCCTATCTGTCTATCTATCTCATCTATGTGTGCATGTCTGTCTGTCTATCTGTCTACCTCTTTGTCCACCTTACCTATGTGTTTGTCTATCAATCTATCTATCTTATCTATGTGTGCATGTCTGTCTGTCTGTCTGTCTGTCTACCACTTTGTCCCCCTTACCTATGTGTTTGTCTATCTATCTATCTATCTCATCTATGTTTTCAGGTCTGTCTGTCTCTCTGTCTATCTATCTCATCTATGTGTGCATGTCTGTCTATCTGTCTGTCCACCTCTTTGTCCACCTTACCTATGTGTTTGTCTATCTATCTATCTATCTCATCTATGTGTGCATTTCTGTTTGTCTGTCTGTCTGTCTACCTCTTTGTCCACCTTACCTATGTGTTGACCTATCTGTTTATCTATCTCATCTATGTGTGCATGTCTGTCTGTCTATCTACCACTTTGTCCCCCTTACCTATGTGTTTGTCTATCTGTCTATCTATCTCATCTATGTGTGCATGTCTGTCTTTCTGTCTGTCTGTCGATCTATCTCATCTATGTGTGTATGTCTGTCTTTCTGTCTGTCTGTCTATCTATCTCATTTATGTGTGTATGTCTGTCTTTCTGTCTGTCTGTCTATCTAACTCATCTAAGTGTGTATGTCTGTCTATCTCTTTGTCCACTTACCTATGTGTTTGCCTATCTGTCTATCTATCTCATCTATGTGTGCATGTCTTTCTGTCTGTCTGTCTTTCTGTCTAGCACTTTGTCCAATTTACCTATGTGTTTGTCTATCTGTCTATCTATCTCATCTATGTTTGCATGTCTGTCTGTCTGTCTGTCTACCACTTTTTCCAACTTACCTATGTGTTTGTCTATCTGTCTATCTATCTCATCTATGTGTGCATGTATGTCTGTCTGTCTGTCTACCTCTTTGTCCACCTTACCTATGTGTTTGCCTATCTGTCTACCTATCTCATCTATGTGTGCATGTCTGTCTGTCTGTCTGTCTATCTATCTCATCTATGTGTGCATGTCTGTCTGTCTGTCTGTCTATCTATCTCATCTATGTGTGCATGTCTGTCCGTCTGTCTGTCTATCTATCTCATGTATGTGTGCATGTCTGTCTGTCTGTCTACCTCTTTGTCCACCTTACCTATGTGTTTGTCTATCTGTCTATCTATCTCATCTATGTGTGCATGTCTGTCTGTCTGTCTGTCTACCTCTTTGTCCACCTTACCTATGTGTTTGTCTATCTGTCTATCTATCTCATCTATGTGTGCATGTCTGTCTGTCTGTCTGTCTACCTCTTTGTCTACCTTACCTATGTGTTTGCCTATCTGTCTATCTATCTCATCTATGTGTGCATGTCTGTCTGTCTGTCTGTCTATCTCTTTGTCCACCTTACCTATGTGTTTTCCTATCTGTCTATCTATCTCATGTATGTGTGCGTGTCTGTCTGTCTACCTCTTTGTCCACCTTACCTATGTGTTTGTCTATCTATCTATCTATCTCATCTATGTGTGCATGTCTGTCTGTCTGTCTGTCTGTCTACCACTTTGTTGCCCTTACCTATGTGTTTGTCTATCTATCTATCTATCTCATCTATGTGTGCATGTCTGTCTGTCTGTCTGTCTATCTATCTCATCTATGTGTGCATGTCTGTCTTTCTGTCTGTCTATCTCTTTGTTCACCTTAAATATGTGTTTGTCTATCTATCTATCTATCTCATCTATGTGTGCATGTCTGTCTGTCTGTCTGTCTGTCTACCTCTTTGTCCACCTTACCTATGTATTTACCTATCTGTCTATCTATCTCATCTATTCGTGCATGTCTGTCTGTCTGTCTACCTCTTTGTCCACCTTACCTATGTGTTTACCTATCTGTCTATCTATCTCATCTATGTGTGCATGTCTGTCTTTCTGTCTGTCTGTCTATCTATCCCATCTATGTGTGTATGTCTGTCTTTCTGTCTGTATGTCCATCTATCTCATCTATGTGTGTATGTCTGTCTTTCTGTCTGTCTGTCTATCTATCTCATCTATGTGTGTATGTCTGTCTGTCTGTCTGTCTGTCTATCTATCTCATCTATGTGTGCATGTCTTTCTGTCTGTCTACCTCTTTGTCCACCTTACCTATGTGTTTGCCTATCTGTCTAGCTATCTCATCTATGTGTCCATGTCTGTCTGTCTGTCTACCACTTTGTCCACCTTAGGTATGTGTTTGTCTATCTGTCTATCTATCTCGTGTATGTGTGCATGTCTGTCTGTCTGTCAGTCTACCTCTTTGTCCACCTTACCTATGTGTTTGTCTATCTGTCTATCGATCTCATCTATGTGTGCATGTCTGTCTGTCTATCTGTCTACCTCTTTGTCCACCTTACCCATGTGTTTGTCTATCTGTCTATCTATCTCATCTATGTGTGCATGTCTGTCTGTCTGTCTGTCTACCTCTTTGTCTACCTTACCTATGTGTTTGTCTATCTGTCTATCTATCTCATCTATGTGTGCATGTCTGTCTGTCTGTCTGTCTGTCTACCTCTTTGTCTACCTTACCTATGTGTTTGTCTATCTGTCTATCTATCTCATCTATGTGTGAATGTCTTTCTGTCTACCACTTTGTCCCCCTTACCTATGTGTTTGCCTATTTGTCTATCTATCTCATGTATTTGTGCATGTCTGTCTGTCCGTCAATCACTTTGTCACCCTAACCTATGTGTTTGCCTATCTGTCTATCTATCTCATCTATGTGTGCATGTCTGTCTGTCTACCTCTTTGTCCACCTTACCTATTTGTTTGTCTAACTGTCTTTCTATCTCATCTATGTGTGCATGTCTGTCTGTCTGTCTGTCTGTCTACCACTTTGTACCCCTTACCTATGTGTTTGTCTATCTGTCTATCTATCTCATCTATGTGTGCATATCTGTCTGTCTGTCTGTCTACCTCTTTGTCAACCTTACCTATGTGTTTGTCTATCTGTCTATCTATCTCATCTATGTGTACATATCTGTCTGTCTGTCTGTCTACCTCTTTGTCCCCCTTACCTATGTGTTTGCCTATCTGTCTATCTATCTCATCTTTGTGTGCATGTCTGTCTGTCTATTTGTCTACCTCTTTGTCCACCTTATCTATGTGTTTGTCTATCTATCTATCTATCTCATCTATGTGTGCATGTCTGTCTGTCTGTCTGTCTGTCTACCACTTTGTTGCCCTTACCTATGTGTTTGTCTATCTATCTATCTATCTCATCTATGTGTGCATGTCTGTCTGTCTGTCTGTCTATCTATCTCATCTATGTGTGCATGTCTGTCTTTCTGTCTGTCTATCTCTTTGTTCACCTTACCTATATGTTTGTCTATCTTTCTATCTATCTCATTTATTATTGCATGTCTGTCTGTCTGTCTGTCTGTCTACCTCTTTGTCCACCTTACCTATGTATTTACCTATCTGTCTATCTATCTCATCTATGCGTGCATGTCTGTCTGTCTGTCTACCTCTTTGTCCACCTTACCTATGTGTTTACCTATCTGTCTATCTATCTCATCTATGTGTGCATGTCTGTCTTTCTGTCTGTCTGTCTATCTATCTCATCTATGTGTGTATGTCTGTCTTTCTGTCTGTCTGTCCATCTATCTCATCTATGTGTGTATGTCTGTCGTTCTGTCTGTCTGTCTACCTATCTCATCTATGTGTGTATGTCTGTCTGTCTGTCTGTCTGTCTATCTATCTCATCTATGTGTGCATGTCTGTCTGTCTGTCTACCTCTTTGTCCACCTTACCTATGTGTTTGCCTATCTGTCTAGCTATCTCATCTATGTGTCCATGTCTGTCTGTCTGTCTACCACTTTGTCCACCTTACCTATGTGTTTGTCTATCTGTCTATCTATCTCGTGTATGTGTGCACGTCTATCTGTCTGTCAGTCTACGTCTTTGTACACCTTACCTATGTGTTTGTATATCTGTCTATCTATCTCATCTATGTGTGCATGTCTGTCTGTCTGTCCTACCACTTTGTCCCCCTTCCCTATGTGTTTGCCTGTCTGTCAATCTATCTCATCTATGTGTGCATGTCTGTCTGTCTGTCTGTCTGTCTGTCTGTCAGTCTACCTCTTTGTACACCTTACCTATGTGTTTGTATATCTGTCTATCTATCTCATCTATGTGTGCATGTCTGTCTGTCTGTCCTACCACTTTGTCCCCCTTACCTATGTGTTTGTCTATCTGTCTATCTATCTCATCTATGTGTGCATGTCTGTCTGTTCTTCTGTCTACCACTTTGTCCCTTTACCTATGTGTTTGCCTATCTGTCTATCTATCTCATCTATGTGTGCATGTCTGTCTGTCTGTCTGTCTACCTCTTTGTCCCCCTTACCTATGTGTTTGCCTATCTGTCTATCTATCTCATCTATGTGTGCATGTCTGTCTGTCTATCTGTCTACCTCTTTGTCCACCTTACCTATGTGTTTGTCTATCAATCTATCTATCTCATCTATGTGTGCATGTCTGTCTGTCTGTCTGTCTGTCTACCACTTTGTCCCCCTTACCTATGTGTTTGTCTATCTATCTATCTATCTCATCTATGTTTTCAGGTCTGTCTGTCTCTCTGTCTATCTATCTCATCTATGTGTGCATGTCTGTCTATCTGTCTGTCCACCTCTTTGTCCACCTTACCTATGTGTTTGTCTATCTATCTATCTATCTCATCTATGTGTGCATTTCTGTTTGTCTGTCTGTCTGTCTACCTCTTTGTCCACCTTACCTATGTGTTGACCTATCTGTTTATCTATCTCATCTATGTGTGCATGTCTGTCTGTCTATCTACCACTTTGTCCCCCTTACCTATGTGTTTGTCTATCTGTCTATCTATCTCATCTATGTGTGCATGTCTGTCTTTCTGTCTGTCTGTCGATCTATCTCATCTATGTGTGTATGTCTGTCTTTCTGTCTGTCTGTCTATCTATCTCATCTATGTGTGTATGTCTGTCTTTCTGTCTGTCTGTCTATCTAACTCATCTATGTGTGTATGTCTGTCTATCTCTTTGTCCACTTACCTATGTGTTTGCCTATCTGTCTATCTATCTCATCTATGTGTGCATGTCTTTCTGTCTGTCTGTTGTTCTGTCTAGCACTTTGTCCAATTTACCTATGTGTTTGTCTATCTGTCTATCTATCTCATCTATGTTTGCATGTCTGTCTGTCTGTCTGTCTACCACTTTTTCCAACTTACCTATGTGTTTGTCTATCTGTCTATCTATCTCATCTATGTGTGCATGTATGTCTGTCTGTCTGTCTACCTCTTTGTCCACCTTACCTATGTGTTTGCCTATCTGTCTACCTATCTCATCTATGTGTGCATGTCTGTCTGTCTGTCTGTCTATCTATCTCATCTATGTGTGCATGTCTGTCTGTCTGTCTGTCTATCTATCTCATCTATGTGTGCATGTCTGTCCGTCTGTCTGTCTATCTATCTCATGTATGTGTGCATGTCTGTCTGTCTGTCTACCTCTTTGTCCACCTTACCTATGTGTTTGTCTATCTGTCTATCTATCTCATCTATGTGTGCATGTCTGTCTGTCTGTCTGTCTACCTCTTTGTCCACCTTACCTATGTGTTTGTCTATCTGTCTATCTATCTCATCTATGTGTGCATGTCTGTCTGTCTGTCTGTCTACCTCTTTGTCTACCTTACCTATGTGTTTGCCTATCTGTCTATCTATCTCATCTATGTGTGCATGTCTGTCTGTCTGTCTGTCTATCTCTTTGTCCACCTTACCTATGTGTTTTCCTATCTGTCTATCTATCTCATGTATGTGTGCGTGTCTGTCTGTCTACCTCTTTGTCCACCTTACCTATGTGTTTGCCTATCTGTCTATCTATCTCATCTATGTGTGCATGTCTGTCTGTCTGTCTGTCTATCTCTTTGTCCACCTTACCTATGTGTTTTCCTATCTGTCTATCTATCTCATCTATGTGTGCATGTCTGTCTGTCTGTCTTTCTACCTCTTTGTCCACCTTACCTATGTGTTTGCCTATCTGTCTATCTATCTCATCTATGTGTGCATGTCTGTCTGTCTGTCTGTCTATCTCTTTGTCCACCTTACCTATGTGTTTTCCTATCTGTCTATCTATCTCATCTATGTGTGCATGTCTGTCTGTCTGTCTTTCTACCTCTTTGTCCACCTTACCTATGTGTTTGCCTATCTGTCTATCTATCTCATCTATGTGTGCATGTCTGTCTGTCTGTCTGTCTACCTCTTTGTCCACCTTACCTATGTGTTTGCCTATCTGTCTATCTATCTCATCTATGTGTGCATGTCTGTCTGTCTGTCTGTCTACCACTTTGTCCACCTTACCTATGTGTTTGCCTATCTGTCTATCTATCTCATCTATGTGTGCATGTCTGTCTGTCTACCACTTTGTCCACCTTACCTATGTGTTTGCCTATCTGTCTATCTATCTCATCTATGTGTGTATGTCTGTCTGTCTGTCTGTCTACCACTTTGTCCCTGTCAAGAACAGATTTAATTCATAAATGTTTCCACTGACTAATTTTTTTGTGAGAGAGCAGTGAGTAATTTTTACAAACGTAATTATTGTGCGAGCCAGCATAACTTGGTCTCGTAAACAATTTGTTTTGAACAGTTTTTTTTCCTAAAAGATCGACAGAAGGTGTGGGGAAGGATAGACGGACAGCGTAGGTGTGCATGACTGAGCACTTTTTATATCTCGTGTTTTGAACTAGGTTTAGTAGAGAGGGAAGGGGTGAGTAGGAATTAAATGTTATTGAGAGTTCTTTTGACGTACAGAAAATACCGTGATCCGGAGTAAAAGCTCGGGGTTTTGAACATGTTAAGAATTTATTGCTATAAAATTACATTATATTGTATTGAGTGATTCGACCTTTGATGTCGACCCAAGGTCGTTGCGTAGGGCTGTTACTTAAAATAACTCAGTTCGGCAGCTGAGCTAGAAGTGGTTGCACCAATCACAATCCAGGAATTAGACGGTAAGCTGCAGATGCAGTCCAGTATTTAAGGCCATACAGAACTTAGTTCTGGGCCACATGTAGAAAATCCATTTACGAGGTGGACGGCGATAGTCCTCAGCCAGATGAGAGACATAGAGACGCAGTTGAGCAGTCCATTGTGAGGAGCCTGATTTAAAGCTCCAGAGCCTAAGCTACTTGGTTTGATATAAACCCACAGCGTTTACATCCAGTGCTCTCACTCCCAGTGAGGGCCTCATGGTGAGAGTCCATACTAATTTGTAATGATGAAAGTGAACCGTTCTACTTACTTTTGAAGACAGTTTCAGAGCTACCGCCAGACAACGCATGGTTGTACAAGCATTCTCCATGGCGTGTGTAGAGGAAATGTCCATATCATAACATGTCTCATTGAATTAATAGAATTTAAACTGTTATATCCGTCGCCACGTGCGCAGATTCTATTTGGCATATAACTCATATGACCTGCAAGTAGTTAGATTGAATACGTTAGTCTTTATAGAAAGCTGTAGTTTCATTAGTTAGATTCAGTTGCCGTTGAATTGATATTTATATTTATAATTATATTTGTTACATTAATTCCTGTAATTAAACTGCCCTACAGTTCTGCTAAAAATCAAAGCAATTGATTTATTTAGTTTTTAGAGTGCAAGTATTTTTTTTTGTGTGTTCGTCGATTGTGGGAGCGGACCTCGAAAGAGTGTCAGTCGAAATATCCCCATCTAACCCACATCGCGACAGTCCCCCTTACCTATGTGTTTGCCTATCTGTCTATCTATCTCATCTATGTGTGTATGTCTGTCTGTCTGTCTGTCTGTCTACCACTTTGTCCACCTTACCTATGTGTTTGCCTATCTGTCTATCTATCTCATCTATGTGTGTATGTCTGTCTGTCTGTCTATCTATCTCATCTATGTGTGTATGTCTGTTTGTCTGTCTATCTATCTCATCTATGTGTGTATGTCTGTCTGTCTGTCTATCTATCTCATCTATGTGTGTATGTCTGTCTGTCTGTCTATTTATCTCATCTATGTGTGTATGTCTGTCTGTCTGTCTATCTATCTCATCTATGTGTGTATGTCTGTTTGTCTTTCTGTCTATCTATCTCATCTATGTGTGCATGTCTGTCTGTCTGTCTGTCTACCACTTTGTCCACCTTACCTATGTGTTTGTCTTTCTGTCTATCTATCTCATCTATGTGTGCATGTCTGTCTGTCTGTCTCTCTGTCTACCTCTTTGTCTACCTTACCTATGTGTTTGCCTACCTGTCTATCTATCTCATCTATGTGTGTATGTCTCTCTGTCTGTCTGTCTATCTATCTCATCTATGTGTGCATGTCTGTCTGTCTGTCTGTCTGCCTCTTTGTCCACCTTACCTACCTTCTTGCCTATCGGTCTGTCCGTTTTCTGTCTGCCTGTCCCCCCCTCCCCCCAATTCAGCCGATCATTCAGCACCCCACCATTCCAGACTCTTCCTTCGCCTTTACCTCTATCCCGCAGGTGGTTGGTAGGCTCTTCCAGTAGGATCTTCTTCTGTCCTATCGTTCTATTCTGTCCTATTGTTATATTCTGTCTATAATTTTGCTTGTTCCAAGCACAGCCTGGCCGTTATCGTGTCGACGCGCTTTATCCATACTCAAAACCTCTATGCTTCACATGTGTTTGTCAAAAGATCCCTTTCCTTCTACATGTACCAACAGGGCCCTTAATTAGTTGGGCCATGAGCACAAGGCCTCGCGACGGAAATGTTCGGCTTTGTATTTAGCGATTTATTGCCCCGACTTGGTTTATTGCGCCATGGAGTGGACACGCCCCTTAAACATCTTTTGATAAAGGATGTTACATTGTGCAGTTTGAGCCATTTCTGGATAATTATCTCTTAATTTATTCACCAGCGCAGAATTGCGTAGGAATAAATTACATAGGTATAAGGAAATGCGGCCGTGTTTACTTACCTCCATGAACAGTGGTTATCGACTTTTGATGCAGTCAGGTGCACAGAATGTTCTCTTGTGGCCAACACAGTAAATCGTTGTGTGTGTCTTTGTTTTCCGGAGTTATCTGCTCTTGGCATTTGCACCTCTTTATTTCTTGTTTTGATTTTTCTTGTTCTTGTGTGTGTGTGTGTGTGTGTGTGTGTTTGTGTGTGTTTGTGGTGGGGATTAGTTCTTTTTTTTTTTCAATTTGGCCCGGGCAGCTGCTTTGTTAGGCCGGCTCTTCTAGACTTTCAGTAGCCAAGGTATGTTTAACGTGTACAACCTGCACACACGCCCTCCGAGTTTTTCGTCCTCATCCCAGAAGACTAGGTGCTCGATCCTACCTACCACATCATTATCAGCCACAGGAATTTCCCCCCAAAATTACAACATGCCTGTGCTGACAAGGATGCGAACACGGTGCCTTCGGCATGAGAGACAAGCACCTTGCTTGTAGACCACCGTGTCCCACTTATGTCCGCTCATGAGATTCAGTAGAATTTTCTGTAATTTTAGTGTCTTGCATTCCCATCCGCATTCCTCCCCCATTCCCTCTCTCCCAAGCCCTTTCAGCCTATTTTTTAAATATTATTATTATTATTATGAGGATTGTCCGAAAAGTAAGATGAAAATGGTCACTGAATATACAAATTTATTATGAACCGAGTGTGAAACTTTGACATAAGTAACTTGCACCATTCGATGGGTTCTTTGCACAGTCCCCACGAAGAATAATGCTTTGAGGCCCTTCAAACGACATTTAGACAGGAAAAAGGATCCACAAAGATGACGATCTTGTTGCAGAGGTGCCAAATTGGCTACAGCCGCTTGGCGAGACTTTTTTCAAGGAGGGTATTAATTCTCTTATAAACCGTTTGGATAAATGCAAGAATCTTCACAGGAACTACGTGGAGGGGTCTAAGTAGCTGAATGGTGTTGGTAGCTTATGTGAAAGTTTCATTCGCATCCCAATAATTTGTATACTCGGTGACCATTTTCACCTTACTTTTGGGACAACCTAACTATTATTATGATATTGTCACAGAGGACAGGATTTGCTGTGCTCATTTCTCAGTCATGGCAATTTCAGAATGCCTTTAACCCTTTACTTGCCAACTCCGGAAAGTTACAATTTTCAAATTCCTGTTATTTTTAGAGTTGATAATTGCAGTAGTTTCAAACCGTGAGTAAAGAATCTAAATAGTGAAAAAAAATGATTTTCTACTAAAGACTTTCAGTTTTCCATGATTTTACAAGCAACATTACTGTTGACAGTTCACGAGTTTGCAGTGCTGGCATTCAAAGAGTTAAAATGAAATATAAATGGACACAATCACCAGATCTGTCGGTTTTCATTCTCTGGGGTAAGGGGTTGAGTTTGAGTTTTACGGCACATCAGCACGATAACGGCAACTTTTGTGCCTTTAACTGTCCTTTGGGTACTCTATTTATGATTGATATTCAGAGTTTCATCAATTGAAATTTCACAAGTGGAATTCAATAGTTTTTGTATAAATTTTATCGCATTGGTAAAATTATTAAATTTGTTTTGTATGGATCTGAAAAGAGTTTTGCAAAGTCGTACAAACGTTTTTAAATCTAATTGTAGATCTTGGTCTCTTTCAGAAAGGACAGGACATGGGGCAAAGTGTTTGGTTTTATTTCATATAAGTATGTTCATTTCTCAGCTATTTACCAATGCACTTCCCGGATTTACTAAGAAAATAATATAGGTTATAATGATGTGCACTTCCTGTCTGCCAGCATCTGACTTTGCCGTTCCGGGCTTAGTATGATCTCAACTTTACACAGCCATGTTACTTAATTTATGTCATTAAACAGGAATGTCATTAGTAACCATTTGTTACTCAGGGACAATTGTGATCAGTTTTTGTGTCTGTCGTTAATTGATTTTGAGCTTTCAATATTAAATTTTGTTTTTTGTATTTGTATTTGTATTTGTATAATTCTTTAATCCCATTCGGGAAATTTGCCTTTGTGCCATTGCAGCCCAGTTACAACTGGAGCAGGCATGTCGTCGCCACAGTGCAGCGCCGGTCGGCGGGGTTTTTTTTCTGGGGAGGGGAGAGATGAGGGAGGAGGGGGAGGGAATGGTGGGGATGAATTTTATTTAATTTTGCCTGGGCAGCGGCCTGTTCGGCCTGCTCTTTACGATTTCCAACTGCCAAGGTATTTTTAACGTGCGCAACGTGCACACGGGCCCTCCGAAATGTTTCGTTATTATCCGAGAAGACTAGGTACTCGACCCTACTGCCCAATAGGATCAGGGACACGAAAATATGAGAAAAATGACAAATCTTCCAACATGCCTGCAAACCCGGGACCCTTGACATGAGAGGCGAGCACCATGCCTCTAGACCACCTTGTCCACCCCCTCTAGACCATCTTGTTTTGAGTGTCCTGATACCATGATACTGCCATCCTCTGGGGCTGCTATCAGAATTTGAAACAGATAAGCGCCAGCATTAAAGTGTAGGAAACTTAAAGAAACAAGTCCTAGCTGGCTAAGGGAGATATCATACTAAGTCAGGTAAAAAAAAAAAAGAGCAGAGTCATTTAGGGATAAAAAGTCTATGAAATGTGCACATACTGATAAAGGTACCAAACTTTGAGTGTGAATCGACTACTTCAAAATATACAAAATGTGATATAGAACCACTCTGAGAGACAGGAACCGTTGGAAGTTGACAGGACTATTTTTGTGGGCATGCGTGAAACAGGAACACCGCTGTATCCGAAATATCGGCCATTTTCTGTCTTCTCTTTTAGTTTGCGTTTCATTGTATAGTTCGTGTATGTTACGAGTCGGGTATTATGGAATTATAGGTTTTATGACTGCATTTAAAAATCGAGAGGTATTTAGGAATTACTCTTTCGTACCATGCCACACATTAATAACAATCTGAATAGGTTTTATCAACAGACCTGCAGGGCCACAAATTTAATTACTTTATATTCCCTAACAATTTCGTCTAGCTCTTACATACTAAAAAGACAACATCAGCAGCATCAAATGAAAATTCAATAATATGTCACAAGAAGTCTCCTCTAGATTCCTATAAGATTATATCATTCTGACTCACTCACAATTTAAGTATTACTTATCTATCTCTCAGATATAGTCTGCCTACTATCTATCAAGTAATATTCTAATGTCTCTGACGACAATGTCATCTCAGCTATTTGTGCCTACCGCTTATAATGGATCAAACTCGTCAATACAAACTGACGTAGTTAAGTTAGATCTAGATCTACTCTAGGATGGGCTGGCAATCCCCAGCCTCATCCAGACAAATCAATTCCAATTTACAGATGTGTATGCCAAACATTCATACTAGATCTAGTTGCAAGTTAATATACATCGTTGTCTTGCATTCTTGGGTAGCACTCCTAGCACATGAGGCCATCCTGTCCTACTGGAAAAATTAAGGTCAGCTCCACGTTCATTGTTGAATCAACAGACAAACACTTACACTTGGTCCCTGATAAGGAATCAGGGAACAGTAGACAACAGCAGTGGGTATATATCACAAAGGAGCATATGGTCTCATTTCAGTGTCTATAATGGACATAGACATGAAAATAACAGTCTTCTGATTCTTCTGGCGGAATCACGCCGACGCCTGCACAGATGGAATTTTCTGCATGGAGTAATGAAACATAGGAATGGCTACGCTTATATAATGTGCGGCCAGCTGCAAATTACCGTCCAAATGCCTAGATTTGATTGGTGCATCCATTCGAGCTCAGCTCGCAGTATTAATAGATTCTGTATGGAAGTTGGTCACGGCCTTGTACTAGAAACAGACAAGGTCAAATTAAAATGTCAAAACCATTACTAAAATCTCTAAACCCTCGTGCTTTCTACGTTTTATGTACGAATTTATCAAAATCACGGGGTCGAGAATTGCACTGTCACTCCTAACTTATCCATTTATTCTATCTTGCCCCACTCTCCCTCCATCCCCAAGAAAAAGCGTTACAAAAACAAACTGTTCACGAGAACAGTTCAAGGACATTTACGCTGGCTATAATCAACGAGACCGTGAAAAAATCAAGTCGTGACCCAGCACGACAATTATAACTTTAACCTTGACAGTGTATTATTTCTTACGCGAGCCTTTGTTACATAATAATACTAATAATAGTTCGTCCATCAGGTATGATGATGACCTTAACAACACCAGAGGAATAAAGAACAGAAATTGTTGAGAATTTCAACACATGGACAATAAAGAGAACTAAAGGACACAGAGGACAGAATGGAAAGACGGTTCTTTCATGACTTATGGCTTCTCATGTGACTGATAAGTCCTATTTTTGCCCTGCAGACCCTTCCGCATAAATGACAAGAGTGCTCCGTTGGTTCAGTACCACTGGGCCTTTTCTTGCGCCGTTCTCTTTTTTTGATAGCCTGCTGGACTCTGTCAGCTTCCCATGCTTTGCTGCCTCTGGTAAGGGCCGCCCTCCAATTTGCACGATCAAGCGAGAGCTTTTCCCACTCACTAACATCAATGGCAAAGGCCTTGAGTGATTGCTTGAGAGTGTCTTTGTAACGTCTCTTTGGGGCCCCAACATTCCTCGTTCCATTGGAGAGCTCAGAGAAGAAGATTTGCTTAGGGAGTCTGGAGTCGGGCATTCTGACAACATGTCCTGCCCAACGTAGCTGAATTTTTTTCAGGTGGCAGAAGATGCTCAATTCCTTGGCACGATTGAGGACCTCAGTGTCTGGAATTTTATCCTGCCATTTGATCCTTAGGATCTTTCTAAGGCAGGCCAGATGAAAGTGATTTAGCTTTCTGGCATGCGATTGGTACACTGTCCAGGTTTCAGCCCCATAGAGTAGGGTGGGAAGGACCACAGCATTGTACACTTTCAGCTTAGTGTCTGTGCGAATGCCGGCAACATCCCATACTCTTTTTCGAAGCCTGCCAAATGCAGAGCTGGCTTTGCTGATTCTTGAGAGAATTTCAGTATCAACACGAGCCGCGGAAGACAGTGTACTGCCAAGATAGGTGAAGTTCTCCGACACCTTCAGAAGACTGTCATGAACTTTGATATTTGGGGTCACAGAATACTTGTCGTCTGGAGTAGGCTGATGGAGCACTTCCGTCTTCTTTGTGCTTATTGTGAGGCCAAAGTTGTCACAGGCACTAGAGAACTTATCAACACAGTTTTGCATGCTATCCTCATCGTGTGCCAGAAGTGCACAATCATCAGCAAATAGTAGGTCACAGACCTGAATACTTTTGGTTTTGGTTTTTGCCTGAAGTCTCCTGAGGTTGAATAGACTGCCATCAGTTCGGTACTTGATGCTTACCCCTTGAGGAGGAGAGCTAAAGGCTTCTTGTAGCATTGCAGAGAACATGATGCTGAACAGAGTTGGGGCTAAGACACAACCCTGTTTTACCCCATTTGTGACAGCAAAGGGCTCTGAAACACTGCCGTTGCTTTTGACTGCAGCTTGCATGCCATCATGAAACTGGCGCACTATTGTGATGAATTCGGGTGGACACCCAAACTTCGCCAAGATTTTCCAGAGGCCTTCACGACACACTGTGTCAAATGCTTTTGTGAGGTCAACAAATGTGATATACAGCGCTTTATTTTGTTCCATGCATTTTTCCTGAATCTGTCTGGCAGCAAAAATCATATCCGCCGTTCCCCTCTCTTTACGAAAGCCACATTGGCTCTCGGGAAGCAAGTCATTTGACGAGAGGTGATCAAGAAGGCGATTCAGAAGCATTCTTGCCAATATTTTGCCAGCAATTGAAAGTAGAGAGATTCCCCGATGGTTGTCACAGACTTGGCTGTCCCCTTTGTTTTTGTACAGATGGATGATTGAAGCATCTTTGAAGTCCTGTGGCAGCTTCCCTGCTTTCAACATATGATTGAACAACTCGGTCAACCTTTCAATAAGCTTTTCTCCACCGAAGGCATACACCTCAGCAGGAATTGAATCCACGCCTGGTGATTTGTTAAAGGACATCTGATTTGTGGCAGTTCGGGTCTCATTTGCTGTGAATGGCTTGGCAAGAGCTGCATTAATAGGAGTCTGAGGGAGGCGGTCAATGGACTCAGTATTTATATTTGATGGCCGATTTAGCACACCTCCGAAATGTTCTGCCCAACGCTGAATTATGGCATTCAATTCAACAATGCGTGTTGAACCATCTGACGCAAGAAGTGGCGTAGTGCCAGAGCGGGATGGTCCAAACACAGCTCGGAGGCTCTCAAAGAACTTTCTAGTGTTGTTTGTGTCGGCATATTTCTGAGTTTCTCTTACTCGCTCTTCAAGCCAGTCATTTTTCATTTTCCTCAGCTTCTTCTGGAGTACACCCTTACATGCACGCAGTGCATCAGCTTTTGCTGTGGAAGAGGGGTCACTGCAGTGAGCTTGGATGAGACTATTTTTTTCTTTGATGAGCACTTTGATTTCATTATCATTATCATTGAACCAGTCCTGGTGCTTGCGGACAGGAAAACCAACTGTGCTGCTGGCGCAAGAGTGTACAGTCGTATTTAGGTCAGTCCAGCTCTGTTCAATGTTCTCAGGGTCAAAAGTCACGCAATCCAATTTTGAGGAGAGTTCTGGTGAGAGCTCGCTCTGTTTCTCAGCTGAGCACAGTTTTGAAACATTTAGGCGTTTAGGTGGCGCTTTCCCTTGAGGGCGTCTATTGCGCCTCAATGTTAGTCTGAGCTTGCAAACAATGAGTCTGTGGTCAGTTCCACACTCGGCACCACACATCGCCTTTGTTACAAGGACATCCTTTCTGTCAGTCTTCCTCACAATGACATAGTCTATGAGATGCCAATGCTTTGAGCGGGGATGCATCCATGACGTTCTGTTTCTCACGGGGAGATAAAATTTGTGTTGGTAATGAACAGGCCAAATTCAGCGCACAAAGTAAGTAAGTGCAACCCATTGTTATTGCATGAACCAACTCCATGAGGGCCCAAAACATTTGGCCACCCTGAGATTTCGGAGCCAACCCTAGCATTGAAGTCCCCCAAGAGAATCAGCTTATCAGCTGCCGGGACAGAGCATATGACAGATTCTAGATCAGAATAGAACTTGTCTTTGGCTTCAGCTGGGTTTGTCATGGTGGGCGCATATGCGCTAATGAGGGTGGCTGACTGGCTTTTCCCAACTGGGATCCTGAGTGTCATTAGCCTGTCATTTATTTCAATTGGCATGGACTGCAAGTTTCTGACAAGGTCATTTTAATTGCAAACCCAACACCATGCTGTCTCGGTTCGACTGCACCCTTGCCTTTCCAGAAGAAGGTGTATCCACCACTGAGCTCTTTGAGTTGGCCACTATCAGGGAGTCTGGTCTCACTGAGTGCCACTATGTCCAGGTTGTACCTGCTGAGCTCAATGGCAATAAGTGCAGTGCGTCTTTCCGGGTTGTTTGACTTGTCCTGTAGTGTGCGTATATTCCAGGCTCCTAGCCTGAGTAAGCTGAATTTCTTTTTGTTTCGACCGCAAAAAGGGATCCCCACTGGTCGCGGTATACCAGTCAGGGTGATGTGAAGTGGGCTTTCTTTAGGGCACCTTTTCTAGCCCCTTCCTCAGTTGAGGTGAGCAGTGCTATCCTTAAATAAGGCTGCTCAGCTACTGTGGGTGCTGCCTCCCCACGCCTCCACTTCAATCGACGATGAAGCGACCATAGCCCACAGCCACCAACGTGTAGGTCTGTGCTAACAGCTTCCAGTCTATCCAAACCTGCTGCCACCGCACTCGCCCATCGCCGTTGGAATTTTGAGAGGAAAGAAGACGAGACAAAGATGAAAGAAGACGAGGTGAGTGTTAAGACTGGCGCAAAGAATTTGTTTATAGTGAGAAAGAGCTGCGCAAACATCAGACTCACTCTCTCGCCTGGACACAACTTATCCAAGTGGCAAGACAGGGTCAAGACCACTGGAAATGTATCCAGGTGCAGGAGGATGCCAGAGGGACAGTCATATTGCCTGACCGGCTGCCTGTAGGCTACTCCACAGCCTCGCAGTCCCAACTGACTAGGGTGAAAGACCCAAACCAAAGAACACCAATACTGGTGGATGCTCTGTGTCACGATATCCAGGCCAGAGTGACGGTATATTGCCATCTGCCCTATCAATCAACCACTGGCCTGCTGCCGCCAGCTTCGAAGCTGCGTCCGGGAAGTTTGCTCAATTCTTCGTCTGTGATTTAGGCAAACAAGCCTATGACCACACCGCTACCGGGGGCCAATGTGAAGGACTCAAGTACTGAGGGTCACATTGTGCCCTAGCATGTGGCCGTTGGGTTAGATGAAACCTCCTCCGCCCTGGCCGTTTGCACCGACAGGTGCACGCCCACTGATACCATGCTAGCGTACCAGTTCATGAAACAGGTTGTACTGGATTACATGTTACCAGTAGCAGATTTTTCTGACCTGACGCCATACAACTTTTTCTTTTAGTCACATTTTGACTTTGCATAAGAATATAGCCTTGCTGCGACCACACAGTTTTTCTGTGGTTTTTATAATATTTCAGCAAGTTGCGTGTGTGCGTCTGGCCTTGGTTTGTTGAATGTTAGGGAATTAGAGGTGGCAGAGAGATGGGAAGGAAACCCTTCATTTCTATGAAAAAACTAATAAATTAATTGATTTTGTTTGGGCTTTATTAGATAATAAATCCCGTCAACCAACGTCAGTTTGTTCATTGTTTAGTATGAAAATAATATGTGTCTTCATGTTGTAATTGTCAGTTTATCCTCTCAGTCCCATCAAGTTCATATCCCCGTAAACGACACCGCCATCAAGTCTCACGCGGAACATAATGCATACAATAACTTGAGTCAATCACAATACAAAACCGCTGTTGTGTGACTGTCGTCGTGATCTTGAAGGCTTAACGTACGCGGATCCTGTACACAGACTAGGTCCTGTAAGGTGGGAGGGCTGCATTCTTGGGTTAGAAATTATTCTTCATGTAGAACCACTTGGAGGTGTTATCTCACTCCCATTTCGTGACGTGGACCCACAGCTCGCCCCGCCCTTTCTGAAAGAGGCGAAGATCTACAACTTTTACACACATTTACAAAATTCTTTTCTGATCCATACAAAAAAAAAAAAAAATAAGAGAATTTAACTGATATGATAAAATTTATACGGAACTATAATTTTAATTTCATCTGTGAAATTTAAACTGGTGAAGTTCTGAATACCAAATATAAATAAAATACTCAAATAGGCTGTGAACGGCCAAAAAAAAAAAGTGGCCTTTTTCGCCCCGACGGGCCGTAGAACCCAAACTCAAACTCAAATATTCTATATAATTTTCTAACAACAAAAAAAAGTTTTAATAAGGTCCGAGGTCCTTTGGTTTCTCGGGGGCCTCAGCCCAATGCTGTTGGCCCCAAAGTTTTAATAATTTGGTATGAAACCCATTCAAATGCGCACGTGGTGGGATTGTTTAGTGCTGTGAAACCACAGGGTTTTTTGTGCAACTAAAATCAGTAGAGGATCCTTATTGTAATTATACTACAAGGCTCGGGAAAGGTGTTAAGATGAATGCATACCTTGCTTATCTGACTTTACCTCTGTGCCGGGACTTTCCGGGGGTTCACTGCAAGAAATGATTAATTCCTTCTTTGTCAAAATGGACATAATCTCCCCCTGCACCAACCGGCGTCTTGTTCTACTTTACATACGATTAAGCATACGATTGTGAGATTGCCGAAGTCTTAAAATGTAAATTAAAGTCGCCTTTATTTTGTTGGAGTACTAGGGCCCTTTCGATACATTCAGTGTAGACCGTATCGGTATCAGTCATAAGGTTTGGGTCCTTGGACGTGCCACCGAACAGTGAATGCTCTAAGGACAAAGGAGTGATAAGTTTATAATGATTAGTTTAGCCCGCTAACTCGGGGAATACACAGATGTGATTTTAAAGTAGAGTTTTGATCACCATTGTGTAAATTGAAGTGCAGAACGAAATTTCCTATCTTACTCTTTAATTCTACTCGAAGAAAATGCATCTTTTTTTTTCGTAGCTCAAACTGTCCTAATACTTTCTTCTGTTCAACTCAGTTGTGGCTCAAAATCAACGAAAGTATTAAAAATATAGCGAATTTCAAGACCTTTTAAGATATGCCCACGAACCCTTGTGCGTCTTTCTATGCCTGAAATGATATTTTGTACAATTTAAGGCCCAGCGGTTAAAAAGCCTTTAATGATTATATTATAGTCTTAATTCCTTTATGATGTGATGATGTAACCCCGCAAAAAGCAGGATTCGAACTTGCGACTTCTTGCATCGGAAGCAGGCATTCTAATCGCTAGTTAAACATGTCACATTGAGGTGGGAAAAAATCTGTTAGGATGGTAAGAGTGGCAAATGACAGGGTATAATAATTATCATATCATTTAATGTGTGATTTGAGGCCTGGCAACTCCATTACGTACACGGCTGTGGGATACGTCGGTCTAAAGGCAAGCTACTCGGCCCTCCTGCCGAAGGTACCGGGTTCGATTCCGGGTCGGTACAGACATGTTAGAATTGGAGGGGAAAAATTCCTGTCTCTGATCTTATGGTAGGGTAGGATCGAGCACCTAGTCCTTTTGGATAAGGACGAAAAACTCGGAGGGCCCGTGTGCAGGTTGTTCACGTTAAAGATACCCCCCCCCCCCTTTGGCAGCTGAAAATCGAGAAGACCAGGCCTAACAAGACCGCTGCCCAGACAAAATAATAATAAAAAAATAAAAATAAAAACTAGCACAAAACACAAAAAAATTCATTAAAAAAAAAAATAATAATAAGAAAGGTGAGGTGTAAATGGGAAGAACAGGGAAGTTCAAGCAGGTAGAGGGTAATAGGACATGATGATGTTGAGATCTTTAGTTGAGGAAGTTTCGCTGTCCTTGACATTTATACTTCACTATTCTTCTTCATATTATTCCTGTTGTGCCAGGGATTCGTTTTTTACAATTTTGCCCGGGCAACGGCCTGTGCGGCCTGCTCTTTTCCATTTCCAACTGCCAAGGTATTTTTAACGTGCACAACGCGCACACGGGCCCTCCGAATTTTTTTCGTCCTTATCCGAGAAGACTAGGTGCTCGGTCCTACCTATTATAGGATCAGGGACAGGAAAATATGAGAAAAATCCCAAATTCCAACATGCCTGCACCAACTGGGATTCGAAGCTGATACCTTCGGCGTGAGAGGTGAGCACCTTGCTTGAAATTTTGTCTAATGATTAAAGCAGAGTAGAATATTTAAAACATTTAGATCTGTGCAACTGAAAATTTGTTTAAGACGAGGAATACGTTTCAATTCCAGTAAAACAGAGCTGGACGCCACCGTCTGTAAGGAAGTTAAGGACCATAACTCTTGCATACCATTGCAATTATAATATGACAAAGTTCCTTCCCTGAAGATCTTCTGTAGTCACGCACGTACAAGCGTTTCAATTTTGTTTATTAGTTGTTGTTGTTTTTGTTTAGATCATCTATTAAAGATAGGTACATAGTGGTGTATACCCTACCCTGTTTTATACTTTGTAGGAACTTCTTCATAATTACATAATTCCTACTCAAACCGAACAGAAAGATTTCACAAGAGGACAGACTACACACAAATTATGACGTTAAGTGTTTCAAAGCCTTATAAATGACGATACGCGTGTTGATTATCCGTTATAAAACAGAAAACATTCTTTATCAAACGCGCTACATGTATTAGCAACAACAACAAAAAAAAAAGGGCCTTTTCTGTTCATAAAACCCATCTGCGCCCGTTGTTGAACAAGTCAGTGGCGCTCCAGTTTTTGTTGCTTGGAATATTTATTAATACAATATCAATTAAGATACATCCGAGTTTTACCATTCAAATTAACCCTCTACTGCCCAGACATATAATTACGTAGTCAACATAACAATTCTGAATCTTGCAAAACTAATTGGTCCAATGAATGCAGAAATCTAAATATTTTCAGGGTAAATCATTTATTTTTGTTGATAAATTAAGAGATATTCCACTTCTGGGACATACATCTCAGATGAATTGTTCCAGATATGGAATGCTGGGCACTAGAAGATTATAAAAAGGACAGATGAGTACTAATTAATTTGAATTGTCGCATATGTTCAAACTGGTGACCGTCCTCAATGTGGAACTGATGACAACGTAATTCAATAGGGTTGCAAACAACATTAAACAGTTCATTTATGCATTCATTCTTTGAGTCATTCTGTGTTCTAAAGATTTATCGTTGTTATCACTAAATTGTTTTATTCTAAAGTACACACCCCTTCCTTCCCCCCCCCCTCCCATTGAATCATATTATAGTTGGTCGCCTTAGAGCCAGAGTGAGCCATCCCACATTTGCTATACATGTATTTTGAGAAAATGAGGGATTTTAATGACTTGTAAAAGCAAAGATTTGGTTCTAAAAGTATCCACCAATAAAGAACAGGAATACAACAGATATTTTTAGCAAGACTGCGTCAAATGTCTATTTACAGAGCCAATTATTTGAAAACAAAAGCAAAGATGTGGAGTGACCAACTCTTGCATACGGTGACCAAGTATAATCCATGAAGTTAACTTTTAAAAATATTTTTTCTGTTCATCTTAGCACTTATTCTAAAAAAAAAGTTACTTACTTAAATATGTATTCACATACCAAAACCATAATGTGTGCACATCCGTAGTGGAAAGACATGTGCGAGGTTAGGGTGGAGACGGGGGTGGGGGTGGGGGGGGGGGGGTAAGCGAAGTGGTCTGAGAAAAATATTTGGAGTAGATGAGTATTCAACAATTATGATGAGAATTCTGGCGTCACAAAATCAGGGACAACGAAAAACAAAAAATGCACCATAACTAAACAACTGATGTCCTTACACCAATAAACTAACATTCATAAAGGAAATGAAATATTTTGTAAGGAAGACATTGTTCATGAGGTAATGTTTTTACCTTAAAGCAAAAATAGTTCGTTAGCTCAAAAAGAGTACTGTAGAAGAAACTAAATGAGACGAACAGAATCATTTCAACGGCCATGAAGAATGGAGCAAAGTCTGGCATGGCGCTTGACTGAGGCGTCGTGGTTGTCTAATCTTGTTTGTAAAGAGTGTCACGATCACATTAGGATCTTAAATGTCGTGCTAGGTCACGACGTCAGTGAGTTAATTTTTACGATCTTGTTGATTATAACCAGCGTAATTTGTCCTTGAGCTGTTCTCGTGAACAGTTTGTTTTGAAACACCTTTTTTCTGATGGATGGAGAGAAGGAGGGGCGAGACAGAATAAATGTATAGCTAGGAATGACAGAGCAGTTCTCGACCCCGTGATTTTGATTAACATAGATAAGGGGCGAGAAAAGGTAGTTTATTTAGACGCTTATTTGGCGTTGGGAAATTCGTGCATAAGAGTAGAAAGCACGGGGTTTGAAGATTTTAGTAGTTAATGTTTCGCATTTTAAATTTTGTCTAGACCGTAAAATTGACCTTGATTTTGGCGCCAGGCCATGACAAGCATAAATCAATATTGCAGGCTGAGCTGAAGCGGCTGCACCAATCAAATGTATGGATCTGGACGGAAGGTCGAGACATAGCTTTAGTATTTAAACCCGTGCAGAGCTTAGAAAGAGGCCACATGTAGACAATCCATTTACGAAGTGGACGGCGATAGTCCTCAGCCAGATGAGAGACATAGAGACGCAGTTGAGCAGTCCATATTGTGAGGAGCGTGGTGTTTTAAAGCTCCAGAGCCTAAGCTACTTGGTTTGATATGAACCCACAGCGTTTACATCCAGCGCTCTCACTCCCAGTGAGGGCCTAATGGTGAGAGTCCATACTAATTTGTAATGATGAAAGTGAACCGTTCTACTCACTTTTGAAGACAGTTTCAGAGCTACCGCCAGACAACGCATGGTTGTATAAGCATTCTCCATGGCGTGTCTAGAGGAAATGTCCATATCATAACATGTCTCATTGAATTAATAGAATTTAAACTGTCATATCCGTCGCCACGTGCGCGGATTCTGTTTGGCATCTAACTCATATGACCTGCAAGTAGTTAGAGTGAATAAGTTAGTCTTTATAGAAAGCTGTAGTTTCATTAGTTAGATTCAGTTGCCTTTGAATTGATATTTATGTTTATAATTATATTTGTTACATTAATTCCTGTAATTAAACTGCCCTACAGTTCTGCTAAAAATCAAAACAATTGATTTATTTAGTTTTTAGAGTGCAAGTATTTTTTTTTGTGTGTTCGTCGATTGTGGGAGCGGACCTCGAAAGAGTGTCAGTCGAATTCTCCCCATCTAACCCACATCGCGACAAAGAAGACCAGACATGCACAACTTATGGCCAGCTACTAAATTTTTTCCTTGATATACTGTAGCTCTGCCCTTGTGAAGCCAGTGATCATATCTCTGAAAAACAAAATGGAAAGTAAAAATGGAATGTATGGACCGGGTGCAGTGTAGACAACATTTAAACTTTTTTTGACACTCGGGGGTTTGTAGTGTATACGACGTTTAACCCTTTATTTTACACTCGGGGATTTGTAGTGTGTTCAACATTTAACCCCTTTTTACACTCCGAGGGTTTGTATGTAAAACATTTAACCCTTTTTTTTTTACACTCGGGGGTTTGACAGACCCCAGACACTCACCCTTTTCGTCTGTTGTTAAGGACGCGTGGTCTTATGACAAAGCCAAATAGAGAAAGTACCGGGTAATGTCCACTGTTCAGCAATGGCTTATAATGGAGAATACCACGCTCCCTTAACAACAGACTCTTCATGGTCACATCCCCTCAGCCTGGTTGTCGGGACCAAAGTGGCGATTGTCCCCCCACCCAAGCCCGCTCTCCGATTATCAGGACACAAGTCGTTTCTGAGGGTCCTCCGAATTCTCCCCTTTTTTAATGATATAACCCCGCCCTCCCCGTGTTCCTTTTAAAATTTATGTCCCCGATCCCAGGAGAAAGAAAAAAATATTTAAGTCAAGTTTTGCTGATCATAATGTAAATTACCGTCGATGCTTTTCCATAGCGGTACTTGATTGGTACAAAGCTGTTGTTACTTGTACGTACGTAGCCCAAGCATTTTACTCTAGGGGCGCGTACGTATACGTGCCTATCAATAACCCCGTCCTTATCCTTAACTCTA